>JAFMSR010000008.1:41916627-42001627 GCA_022818135.1 Saxidomus purpurata | reverse complement strand
TACATACATACATACATACATACATACATACATACATACATACAGAAAATTAATCTGAAATTAGCAATTGTTTTGTTGTTGTTTCTTTTCATTTTATTTCGTGACATGGTTGTGAGTCACCTCTTTCAGTGCCTTGATGAATAGCCACATGCATTGATAGAAAACTGACGTGCTTCCAAAATGAAAGCCAAATTATGTGTGCAGTAAGGTTTTGATAGCAGTATTACAATTTTATTGCACCAATTTTAGATTATTTATGGTACTAACATCCTTAATAATATTGATTTAATGATCATGCATAGATTTAAGGATTCAGTATTATTAGTAATGTTCATAAGTTTTTCCATTTTATATGTATTTGGACGACGATAATGATATAATTTTATAAATTTTCTTCTATCTTCATTCTAGTAAATAGTGAAATTCGTCTCCAATTCTATCATTACGCCTTAGGAGTTGATATCAGTTTTCGAATTTCAAATCTTTTGTAAAGATCCTATAGAAAGTACTGTTACTGGAATTTTCAACAAATGAGTACCACTCGTTTAAAAATAAATCTTGAAGTTTTTGCTTAACGTTCAAATTTAGCCATTGACTTTTTTGAAGGTAATGTTCGTTCCAACTATTGTTTAGACCACATTTGGGTAGGATATTCCGAACGTTAAAAAGCCATTGGAATTTTTTATTTAGAGTCCTATCATTGTAATGTTCTGATAATACGTACAAACTGTTATATACCATGGATGACAGATATTTTGGAACATTGTTTGGATTATTATTGTTTATGCGTGACCAGAAAGCTACAATTTTGCTTTCTACATTTTTTGTATATCTATCCTTAACGGTATACAACCTGTTTTACCATAGACCATATAACTATAAAAAAGGTTACCTATAATGTTTCAACCATGCATATGATTTTCGTGTATATGGCAAACAACTTACATGTTATATGCGCCTTGCTTTAGTTTTCGCATTTTCTAAATACATATAAATTTGAACGAAATTCATTGGCATATTTTCGATAGCCAGAACAACTATTTCTTTTTCTATAACTTTTAAACAATCCCAATAGTTTGCTTCAAGCGAAACTTAAATCTGCAGTTTTCTATTGCATCAACAAACTACTGTAAAAAACAGGGTCAAAGATTTGCAATTACTTCCACCATTGATGTATTTATCACGTCAATGTGGAAACTTATAATAAGTTCGGACAAGATGCGAACTTCATCTTATAATTTCACTTACAAAAGTATCTCTTTAGAGGAAATAAGACATTTATATTTTGTCAGACTTATTGTTCTTGTATTAAACTCTGCAAAAAATATTTTTGTTAATTTCAAGAAAATTTACTCCTCATGCGAGTCGCCACAAAGTTCAAGTGTGAGATTCAGTTTTGCCTTTCGTATATATACAGCTGTTTGGTCTGGTGTACAGCCGAAAACAACTGACCATGTTTGACAAATATCATCTAAAATATATATTAAGTAAGTAGCATTTTATAGAAACGCAGTCCGACGTTTTATTTTGCACGAGTTAGTTGGTGTTTCGCAAAGTCGACATTACATATAGTATACCAGAAGAACCAGTGTGAGGTCCTCCCATTTTACTTTAAACTGATACAATGTATGACTGTCATGTCAGTTGTTATTTGTCCAAAGCTGCTCTTATACGCAGAGGATTCTGTAATATTAGTCCCAAACAAATAGAACGATGAAACGGAATCTAAAGTAAACACTGCACTCAAAATAATTGGTAAGGCTTTCCTGCAACAAAACTTCATTATAGGCGCTTAGAGCTCCACGTGAACCCCCATAAAACTTAGATACCTCTTCAATTATCAAATCAATTTCAACAAAATATTACACAGTGCACTGCATGTTCTTAACCAACTCTATACAAATTCGAGAATATTTTTTATGAATTTCAAGCTACAAAAAACATGTGAGTAAATCAGTCCATTACGGATATTGAGTTATACTAATGCCAATTGTGTTTATAAAAGCACTGCTATGATATATACTGCAAAAATTGACCTATTCTTGATTTAAATTCAAAGGATAAATATTGGAGGCCCATTCTTTGATTGCAATTAGAATAAATACGAAATAGATAATATTTGATATCTTATATGTCGCTTTCCTTTTCACAGTACACTACCCATTTTGTTTGATTTGAACCTTTGCTTATACAATGAAATTGGTAAAAATATCACACGGCTTTCCTGTAGTTTAATAATTCAATTTAGTAAATGCTGATATTTGCCTTTACTTTGACAACAGTAAAAGTTTCTTGTTTCATCTGTATACGTCGTAACCGTCAACACTTACAGCTCTTAAATTGATTGCAAGCAATCACATTTGTTGATTAATATGACCTATTTAAAAAAAAACATTGTTATAATTTTCTTTCCATAAGGCTATATTCTAAAAACAAGGACATTTGACCTACTGACAGCTGTTATCCAATGACCATCAAGTCTCCACAGTTACTCTTGGTCTTATAATTCCAGGTTTTCCCCTTCTAAAGCAAGGGCCGTCATTCCCCCGGAAAATAATTTCAAGTCATTAACATATACCTGAACATTTACCCCTAAACGAAACATTTTAATAATACATCTCTGATTAATAGTGTACATGTCATGTAAGTCGCGGTTGCAGCTGATAAGCTAGAAAAGCTGGTACCAGTCACATCTTTATTTTCGACAGAGCCATACGTACAACTCTTCTCTTCCTCACAAATTAACGCAAAATATCAAATGTTCGATGGATTCAAATTATGGGCCGAGGGAATAATCTCGTGATAAACAATCATTTACATAATGATGTATTGCATTATAGTAAGCTAAGGAAAGCTGTTTACAGTGAAGTACATTGTAATTTTATCCAGTTGTGAAGGTTTGTAGAAATATCTAATTCTATAAGAAGAATTTTCGAATATATAAGTTATCCTCACTTTTCACATGAAAGAACATCATATTTTTTTACACTTAAAAAAGATACAGTTCCTTAACAAACTTTTATTAACAAAATCTATTTTATGAAAACTTTTCTTCAAAACCAGAAGTTATTACATGTATTGTTCAATTCTAATGTCACAAATTCAAGCATTGTCGCGTAACTGATGTAATGTCAACTCATTTATGCTATTTTTATATCATACGACCAGGGTTACGTAAAATCACAATCTGAAAAATAGCGAAATATGTACCGTCCAAAATTTAGGAGTAAAGTTCGAAAATTTGAGTTAAGAGAAATTCCACATTACCTTCTAACAGTTTCTAAAAAAGTTAAACTGCGTACAAATAACAGACATCTTATTAATACCTCCTAATAGTGTAGACAGTCAATCCCCTCCCTAGACATATTGCCAGTTTTACACATCCGTACATTATTGACAACATGCTTGACCAGGCCAAATAAGTTGGGCGTAAACTCAAGCAGACCTTAATTTACCTCAGCAAACTGCCAAAACAACAACGTCAATATTGACTTGTTTCTTGTCACCATCATCTACACTATAAATCAATGCTGTGCAGCCATTTATTACGTTTTATTATGTTTTATTGATGCATAATATTCGGACGGACACGTTTTCAGAATTATCGTTACAGAATTATGAGTTAAATGAGTACCCATGATAATGACATGCTCCCAAGCAAGTTTTACTGGGGCGTGATAAAAAAAGAAAATGGTTTGCATGAAGATCCCATAGCCCTAAGCATAATCTCGGAAATTCCTAATTTCTAGAGCAAACGACGATGCTCCTATTTACATATACAAAACGTCTTCAGAATGGTAATCAGAAGCGAAACCCAAAGTTCAATAACATCCCATGGCCGCCGGCTAGATAGAAATTAAATTAACCGTGATGCTCACCCTACTTCCTTCCAGCTATCTCCTTCCGTCTTGTAATATGACTTTCTGACTTATTCATTTTGGTAAATATATAACTATTTCATATCTGTCAGAAGTTGTTAGAACAGCTGACGAGTGAATGCAAAACCATTCTTATATCCATCGGCCAACAGTTTTCATGTGCAAAGATTCTCTGGATATTGTCAAAGCAATTTTGAGTCTGTTCATTTTGGAGGTTATCGATTTGGCGGACCTCTTATATGGATTAATGTGTTCTAACAAATCAATGTCTCTCGTGGATGTCTGTTTTTAGATTAGCATCGCACTTTCCAGTCCTTGATTTGAATTCATTTTCATTCCGAACATAGGCAGAATTGGTGTAATGTAATTGTTTCTTGGCAAGGTAGTACAAAAAGAAGTATTGTTTCTTACTATTTCTTTAATGAACAAAAGTAAATGCATTTGAATTAAACGATTATTCAAATTTAACAGCGTATTTCCAATTGCAATTTATGTTTTGCAAAAGTGAAACTGATTTTCAACCTGTTTTCAAATTATTGCTCAATAGCAGTAATCGCCCGTAGTAAATAATTATAAAGAATTTACATAACTACTTCAGTGGCTTTTTACAAATCACTTGCTTTAATTCTATATATTATAAGGATCATTGTTTCCGGATGGCTCTACATTTCTTTGATTTTGAATTAAACACGAATTGACACAGCTCAAAAAAACAAATTTAAAATAGAAACGAACCATTGTTGCATCGAAGTAGTCCGAATTTCGAACTGATATTTGATAAATTGTTCCCATTCCTAATCAAACTTAATCTGTAACTTTCTTCCATTTTCTTTGCCATGACTGATAACATGTTCAAAACAGCATAAAACAATCATTTAGTTCTTAAAAAAAACTATTTGCTTTTATCAAATTCATCTAATATCCAAAATTGCTCTGTTTAAGCCCTTTAGTGCTCATTTTTCCTTGTTTTACCAGATGAATGATTTGGGAGACTCGTTTATATTTCTCCAGAGAAATATGCGGCCGTTCGTTTCAAGACGCCATAAACAATCGTGTTTGGTAACATATAAATCAGCTACAAGAAAAAAGATGATGAGACTCATGGTTGTGAATCTGCCAACTGGAACTGTTACATTAACTATCAGTTTAGATATTTAGTCAAACAGAACAAAACATTCCCAACAAAAACATCCGAAGCAGCCATTAATATTCGAAGTAATGTACATTGTGTTTTAGCTATGTTTCCTACAAGACTTTCACATGATAAAGGGAGATAATTGAAAATGAGGTTAGGTGCTTTTAAGGTTAGTAGACACTACATTTCCTTTAAGTATCTTCTTTAACTATCTAATTATTGGTTTTGAAATTATGTTTCAGACAAGAAAATGCTATACAATAAAGCAGATAATTTAAAAATGGGGTCACCTAGACTCATGGTAGGGTATCAGTCACTGAGCTCTCTCTCTCTCTCTCTCTCTCTCTCTCTCTCTCTCTCTCTCTGCCAGTATCTTCTATCAATGCGTGAAGTATCAACCCGATCCCTTTGAGTGTTTTCGAGTATTATCGGACGGACGGACAAAGCGGTGACTATATTTATCCTCTATATGGCAGCAAAAAAGAAAAGATGACCTTTCAAAGAGATTAGTTGCTCTCAAAAAATTTCCTTATTATCATAAAATTTAATGGAAATGAAATGAAATTATAGCACATTGTCTTTAAAAGTTTTTTGGAGTTGTTAAATAGACTGAATTGTCATATCATTTCCAATCTGTTGGTATCAGGGTAACCCTCCATAAACCTGGTATTATATCAGTTAATAAAAGTTCATTTCTAAAAGCATTTTCACGTAATTTACACTTGTTCTCTTCTGGAATTACCAGATTTGAAACACCTTTTAATAATTATTGTAGTGTAGCATTTTAAGCCGTAACTAATCATATCAACGTTTGTCATATTTGAAATGTTTCGGAACATAAATACGCGCCGTAGTTTTGTGTTTTGCATTCAATACAAAATGTATTATATTACTCCTTTTTTATAACAGTAAATAAAGTTTCACATGAAGTAAGTACGGTATCACATGAAGTTTTGGCATGTTTTCGACAGCTAAATTAATTTAACAGAAATACTTCAGATGACAGTCTCAAGTCTCAGGAATCGCTCTCTTTGTGTAGTGTTATTTCTGTAACGCTATCAATTTAACAATTTACCTCAAGTATTATTTCGTGTTTATCTTACGTATTTATTTTAGAATGTATAAAGAAAGTTAAGGTGAAGAGACAAAAGTCATATAAGCAAACAAAAACGAGTTATTTCTTTCTCTTTTGTTGTCCTTTGAACGAATCCATTAAACGCTAGTGATAACTGTCATCCGACTGCAGTATTCGTGACTGGGGTCCCCTGAAACAAATATAATTCATTAAAACTTTATTAACATGAATGTACATTTAAGATTTTCAAAAAGTCATTCCAAGTAATAAACATGCACTGACCCACGACGCAAAGATATAATGCCGACATTTATAAAATTTCATATAACAAAACACATATTTATAGAAAGGTGCATAAAGTATGTGGTGCCAGTATTAAAGTCTATAAGCAGTCCTAACCATTACATCTATCAATGATTATAAATAATGATTTAAATTAATGATCACATCACAGAGATTTCCTGCCAGCTTAAAATATGATTTTAGGGCTTTAACTGATATCTGGTCTACTGCCAGACATACATAAATAATGTATGGTGTGCGGTACATAATTTTATATAGCATCTACGAGTTGATACCAGAATTCAGGCTACATACATTTTACTAGAAAGCCTCGGTTGTCTTAATTGACTAGGTTTTGTTACTATTTATGAAACATGCTAAGTCAGATCATCTCATTTATTAGTAAGAAATGTGCATTCAATATTGACCCTTTAGGTATGATAAATGCAATTATTATTTGGTCGGTTGTGTTCCTTATACATGTACAATAATTGTTATATCAGTTATACTTATGATTCAGGCAAAAGAATTGTTAATTCATGGATTTTATCTCTTTTCTGGCAAAACTCGTCATAGATAAACTTGTGTATATGCCTTATTGTTAGAAATCTAAAAACTTATGACGATTACTGAAGTAGATTATCCTGAAAAATATTATGATAAATAAATTAGTACACATGTAACAAATCCACTGTTCTTTGATTTACTGTTCCTATACTGAAGTATTACTTTGATATTAACTGAGAATATAAAACATGCGTTTCGTACCAAAAACAAAATCTGGGGACCACAGTTACTGACACAGTGATATTTATGTGTTGTATGCATGAACAATCCGTGTATAATATGAAAACCTATGTCTAGTTTCTTGCTTGATATTATCAGGTGAATTTTGTGCTGAATATCCGACTAAACCATTTGCGATCACACCTTTTCGAAAATTTAGTAAATAGTAAAGAAAGTCAAGTACTGCTTACTCAAATCTTCTTTCATTTTCAGCACGGAGAGAATGTAGATGACTCTTCCGCCACTTGCAATCAAATCTGTTCTGGATTTTTAAACTGAATTTAATTTTCATTTTTTTAGGCGTGGTATCCTGTGTACCTCCAACTAGTTGTACCTTGCCAGCAGTGAAACAACAAGGACCTTGATGTTAAGATCTATATCCATATTGCTTATTGGCATTGTCTTGGTGAAAGTTCAGTTCCCGCTACTTCACGCAGATAATTGTTGCTTTACATACAAATGTAGCTCATTCGCATGTTTATTCTGAACCATTGAAATAACCAGTCAATCTTGATTTCTGTCAGTATGATAATCCAATACACGCAAGCACCGCCTTTATCGCACTATCACATACTTTCACTTCAATAAATAATGTCATACTATTGACTATGTTTTTTTAAATTTCTCAAAATGGTTATTCATGTTCTGTTTCACCGAAAAGTATTCAGCGTACTTTCAAACACTCAGATATTTTACAGTCTTTGATTTGAAGACTGAATTGTTCATACAATCTGTCAAATTCGAGACTTGGACCTAAGTCTTTAGGCATCAAGATATCAAAAATATGTGATAACAATCTTTCCTTTTAAAATTCAATTGAAATTATCTGTTTTGTAGCGAATACATGCCACAAAGACACTAAAAAAGAGTTAATTTGGATTTAAAAGTTGCAAGTGAGGAAATTTAAACATTTTTGATTCAGCATACCGGTATATCGACTATACATGTGCAGCCACTGGTCTGACTATGTCTGAGTAATAATGAAAGGCCAATTTATCAAAGTAAGAGAGTGCACTAAAATTAATATGCTGAGTAGACACATTGAGATGGTGCACCAAAGTGAAAATGCTGTTTTAGAAAATTAAGGCAGAGCACCAAACAGAAGAAGTCGATTCAGCAAATAAAGACAGAGCACCAAACTAAGGATGTCAAATAGACAATTTAGATAAAGTGCAAATTATAACAAGGAACACCAAACTGAGAATGCAGATTTTGCAACCTTAGACTGAGGTTTCTGTTTATGACCTTTTGAGGGAAGAGGTAGATTTGGCTAATAAATGCTTGAACTGTGTCTATGCTTAACGACGCCGATTTTATAATTTTAGACACATATTTAGCGACTATAGAATGTGTCAGCTGTGACTGAGATGTACAGCTATTACTGTAAACTGATGATTCTGGAATACTGGCTGCTGGTAAAAATAAATCTAATGTTGAAAAGGGTCTGAATAAGAAACCTGACTCAGTAATCAAATGTCTTATTGATAATAAATTGTCTTTCCACTTAGTTAAAACTGAGTCCATTTTGTTTTGTTCAAAGCCTAGACTAGGGTCAAATTTCAATGTAATTATATCATGTAATGATCAATTTATTGAGAATGCCTCGTCAGTAAAATATCTTGGTGCTTCTTTAGATAAAAATATATTATAATGCGATTCGAAGGCTCGTTCTATCATTAAAAAGGCGAACTCAAGATTAAGAATCTTGTATAGGACGTGAATGTCTAACACAGCATAAAACTATATTTTTGGTTATTATTACACTAACACGATGCAATCTTGATTAGCCCGTTGTTTTTGGTATTGAGAAGAAACATAAGTGGCAAATAACACAAAATAAGTAAGTATCAAGTAGACCCAAGGTCACATATTCATCCTGATTAGTTTATTTTGTTGACCTGGCAACAAGAATCAAATTATCATGTCCCAAGTTTTAAAAATAGTTGCCCCTGATCATATGTTTTAACCATTTGTATTTCCTGTCGATAGATACATTCAAAATATTTGATTACAATTCAAAATTATCATATAGTCAATAATACACATAACTAAGGTAATTATTTGATATTTTCAAAAAGTACATGAAATGTAATCACACGTACATCAAGATTGTTTTTGAAATTGAAGAATAAAATAAGACATATATCTGAAGAGAAAGAAAAGATGTCAAAAAGATCGAAAGGATCGAACTATTCTGCTCCGATAATGACTCTGAATATGGCTTGTTTATCTTTCTAGCGGGCTAGCGTCTCTCATGTTTTGGTTAAATGTCTCAAAATTAGTTCTCATAGTTGTCATTATCTGTTTTAGATTTATTCATATGGGCGAATATTTTTATCCCCGCAATCATGTAATATCAATTATTTATCAAATATGTTTTCTCCAATAGTATTACTTTTATGAATATGCTTCCGGTAAATACGTGATTACGCATTACTCATGTATATATATGTCATGTCATCAGTAACAAAGACCACAATGGAAATAAGTGTTATGCATGTATTGTCCCGTCTTTTTAGTATTATCCTTGGTTCCGATGTGCATGGTTTGATTCATTACTCATGTTTGTATATTTAATTTTGAATTATTATAGTATAGCCCATAATGTACTGTAATACCAACATTAATATATCTATTTATAGCTCCGACTTACATGCAGCATTTTGGCGCATGCTATAATCGGCTGGACAAGACGATTTGTACGTTCATTTGTTCAGAGCCATCAAATAAGCTCCTTTAATTAGACTTGTGAGATACGAGTCTGTATTCTGCTGTGCAGATGTAGATAGTTATCAAGGATTATATCACGCTCAATCACGGGATTGTCTCGAATCAGTCGCAGAATTGTTTACAATACTGACATAAACCTACGGAAGAGATGCTTTAATATTGTCACCACCGTGTTTTATGTGAACGGCTGTTTGATTGAGAAAATCCTATAAGCACCTGCTATAACTGTGAGAAGTAGTTCTGGAGGACTTGTGATACACTGCCACGTAAGCACGGGCTCATCGTGATTTACTCTTATGGATCCAAGACAACGCCGTGGACGTACTAACATACTTGATGTCATTCTTATTGCAAGATGATAGTTATATTCGAATCACCACTTAGATTCTGCTTCTTAAGGGTTTCCCTTACCAATTTGAAGGCCCTAAAAGTGGTTGATTATAATACAGTATGTGTTATTTCCCGGCACAATTTGCATATTGACTAAAAACAAAAATAATATCAAACAGGGAATGCCACGTACCAAAAACGCAGCCTCCCCAAAACGAGCCCCACAGCACCCAGAAGTGCACACCACCAACACACACACACGCATATACACACGACACACACACACAATCTTTATTTCTTTAAGTCTTATTTAAGTCTTTATTTCTTATAACTCTTCTAATTCATCCGATTTCGAAAATTCTGTCAACGGTATGTTCCGGTACTCAATCTCTTTAATTCCATTGACTTACATAGGATTATTATTAACAGTTTATTGTCATGCATAATCGTAAAATAGTTATTTTTGTAAGATATGGAAAGTAGCGGAATAAGCCAGAAAGCTCCAGATTTTACATAAAATACATTTGTACACATCTTTGAAACGAAGCTTACATCGTGTCCGTCCTTTGATCCCCACAGTAACAACAAGTTTAGTCTTTGTGATAGATAAGCAGTCAAAAAGCAGGTAGCACATAGTCGTTACACAAGAGGCACTAAACGTTCCAATTTGATAAACGAACAAGTTGAAATGACAAGAGCCTGAGACCAAAAGTGGGCAGGTTGTCAAGTTAGATAAAGAAAGTTGTCGTAAAATAGCAGCATACCGAATGCCACCAGACGAGATGCAATGTTTGCATAAACCACTTACTTCCATAGTTTTTCATGTGACTAAATTTATATGTGCTCTATGATAAATCTACAAAATTTTAAATAGCAACTCGAAAAATATCTTCTGTCTCGTAGAGCTACACCAACAGATGAATACCTATTTATTAAAGACCATGGTTGTCCATTGTTAGTGATAACATTGTTTTAATTTTAAGTGTTAGTGATGCAGTTGAACTGAATGGTAGGTCTTGTTTTTTCAACGGTATATAAGTAGCTTAACCGTCGAAAATATAAATAACGTAAACTAGTGCGTACTTGTTGTACTAGATGTTTTCGAACTGGTAAAGACCAATCTCATTTTGAAAACATAACAGCTTAATACCTTTTAGGCGTTTCTGTGATAGTGAATGAGCCACTGCCATTATTTCTTTACTTTAAGATGATATATTTCGTCTTAATATACGTACGTAATTATAAGTACTTACGTTCGATTTCCAAGTATTGCAGTTATCACCAAAATCTTTTAAAATCTACAAAACGAAACTTCTAACGCACCATCTGCCGTTCTTCATCTTTATTAAATAATCGACTGTTCCAATATCTGCCAGATTATTTTAGCTTTCATTGCACGAAAACTATCATTTCTTGCATTTTTAAAGACATTTGGTAGATACTTACGTTACATGAATTCCACAATGACCGAGTGATACAAATTATAGTGAAGAGGATTTTAATGTAGCGTTTAAACCTCCGTAGATTTAACATTGGTCATTGCCTTGATGCTCTTCCTTAGGAAACCCACTCTTAAAATTACCTTCCATATGCAATTTGTACCATTAAATCATTTTGAAATTTTTGTAACGAAAGTATATACCCAATGTCTTCATAAATGCAAGACATTATAGTTTTCGTGCACCGATAGCTAAAAATAAACTGACAGATATTGAGAGAATCGACAGGTGGTGCGTTAGAAATTTCGTTTAGTATATGTTGAAGCGTAACATGATCATCACCAATTAACAATGAATCATCTACATACATCTGAGTCATTAGACTCAGAAAGGTGTCAATCTCTGATACAATGTCGTTCAAATATTCTAGATTATTTTTAAAAAGTAGACAAATTTCCTCCCTTATTCGCGTTATTTTTACAAGATTTAATTAATTGAGAATTAAAATAAGATGTAATACATTACTTCAAATTTATGAACATGTTTCTAGTACCACAAATTTAAAGCATCTTCGAATTCTTTCGTGTAATTTCAAGTTTTTTGTTGAATTTATTTTTAATTGAGTTTTAATTATCAAGATGTATGACAGTCATATCACACTGCCAGTTATTAACAATTCAGTACCAAGTACTAATCGTTACGATAGTACCATTACTTCAAAATTCATGAACAATTTAGTATTAATCAACGAAATAAAAGTTATTATACTCTAAAATCCATTTACGGCTAATACGATACATGTATAAACTACATAATGATGATCCCTAGTAAAAATGTACTTTGAAATCCATCGACAATTCAGTCATTCAGCAAAGCGGGAACCGAATCGTTGAAAAAAGCTATTTAGAAGTTCCTGATGAAACGACTAAAAAGGCTTTTCTTGTTTAAGCAGAGCCTGAAGTCGGCTCTATCTCTCAAGTAAACCCATTAACATGATTCCTTCGAATCTTATGATTACCTCTATGAATGAGAAGCTGCGTGATTGATTCCTCAGGTCTGTTTTTTTATGGATAAAAACGAGAATTAAAGTCAGACCCATGAATACGAAGAAGGAAAAGGAATTTTTGTGCCATTCTAGCTTTCCTCTTAATCTGTTTGCTATGCTAGAAATGCGAAGAAATGTCATGCAAGAAGGCTCTCTGCATGACAATAGAGCAACATTGATTATTTTCCTGGAAGGCATCGTCTTCATGACTTTACTTTGGTATTGGATTCTTCGAATATCTCACTTTATCGCTTGTCTAAAAGACACTCCGAACATTTTCTGCTTATCTGTGCTTTAGAGCCACATAGTACATTTGTCTAAGTTTTGATAAATTCCAATACATCCCAGAGAAAAAGGAACTTATTTATACTAACTTTAGCATATATCGCGCTGATATTCCTAATGTGTGTTACGTACAAAAAAGGACATTACAGCATAAAACGGGATTTTCAACTTTTTGTTATATCGGGAAAAAATGTGTTTTAATGAAAAATGTTTATACTTTGAAACGTTAACTTGTCAATGACGTTTACGGTATTAGGTCAATTAGTGAGTTATGAAAATCGGCTTTGAAATGAGGCGCTGCTACGAAATCTGCATGATCAACGAAATTACACGTAACTCGTACGTGCAGCATTTAATAGTTGGAACAAACATTTGACAATTTAGTGACAGCTATTCACGCAATAGAACATGAAATAAGAAGGCTTTTTACAAGACATCGTGCAATTTGTGTTGAGCTCTCTAATTTCATTACGAAACTTTACTGTTGAATTACTGTTAACTTTATCATGACGGTTCTTTACTGTTGAATTACTGTTCATAAAAACTGTACATTTTCAACGTTTATAATCTTGTACAGAAGGTTGTAAAATAAACTGTATTACAATACACTTGGTTATGTGATCTACGCTTTTAGTAAACATCAATTGGAGATATCTCCAGATTTGTGCCATACATGTCTAGATGAGTGCGAACGAATCAAAAGGGAGACATATAGGATGTTTGATAGACATGGATTATTTCCTTAGGACTTTGGCATTGATTTGGCCCATGTTTATCTTTCTGGCATTTCAAGGGTGAGTTAACATAATGTAAATATTTATTCATTTTCACTTCACCATTAATCATGTGTAGATTAAAACGTTTCACAATATCTGCTTCTGAAATAATTTTGTTTACATAAACTGCTTCAAAGATTATGAGCTACCGACGAGCTTACGAATCTATGCTATCTTCTTTGCGTCAAGAAACTGGTATTTGATTTAAGTACTATATTATGCCCGCTTCTTTAGAAACTCTTCCCGTTCGGTTATATCTAAATGAAAAAATAACATACCTACCTATGAGTTACATGGATATACTAATACTAAAATACGGTGTGCCCAACAGTGTAAGCCATTGCCGTATTATAGATGCTCTTGAAAAATTACGTTGCCATGAAACTGTGAGTCAATAAATCGTCGATCATTCGGCAACTTCGTTTTCAGTCTATCAGTAATAAGCGAAAGTTATTCAAAGAACAAAATCAGCTATTATGGGGCTAACTATTGTACATGTACTGCAATTAGGAAATTATTTCAATCTAGCCAAGAAGGTTGAAAATGGCTGACACGTGCTCTTTAAAACTGTAGCGGTACTTATAAAGACCTGACTGTCATGGTGTATTATCTAACTGACCGTGACTGATTCTAAATGACGACTATTTATACTAAACTTTTAGTTTTTGTTGTTGGCGGTGATGAAAGTGAATAAAAAAGTTGTATGCTCTATGCTTTAAATGTACTTTTGGTGATCATGGTTTTGCCGTAGAATAACAGCGACTACTTGTATCACTAGTTGGTAGATAACAAATATTAATATACGGTGGTTTGTACCCGACTGTCGGATGATGACGGTGGTTTGTACCTGACTGTCGGGTGATGACAGTCGTTTTTTAGGTTATCACATATTGGGACAAGACACTGTAAAATAAATGTATAAAATTTAGTACTCTTAGTTTATGTAGACTTGATGACGAATAGTTGTTCGACTGGGTTCGAACCTTTGTCCGTGGTTCACTTCCTTTCCACTTGACCCGGCTTAGGAAGGCGGTGCCCGTTACGTGCCCAATATAAGTTATCAAAAGACAGTGGCTTGGGTCTTTTTACTGTTTGTAGATGACAGTGGTATATACCTACTTGTTGGATGATGACAGTGGTTTGTACCAGCTATTGGTAGAGAACAATTGTTCGTACCTAACTGTTACATGTAGTAGATTACATTCCTTTGTACCTTATTGCTTGATGATGTCAGTGGTTTATACTTAATCGTTGGTAAATGACAGTGACTTATACATTTCTGTTGGTTTGTGACAGTTAGTTGTACCTACCTTTTGGTAGATAACGGTGCTTTCTGTAGCAGATCAGATAACTAGTTACTCTTTCGGGTGGCAGTGTATTGAACACTAAACAGCTATAAAAATGAGGTCAGAAGTTTTTCTAGGCTCTAGACACCAATTCCTACCAGTTACTTCGACTGTTACATCATTATTCAAGTAGTAGTTAAAACAAAATTCGTTAAATCACTCACAATGCAAAAAGTGTAATCAGCTTCTTCAATTTATTAATGTTTATTTTTCTAAATAGCTGCAAAAAAGAGTATATCTTATACAAATTTGCATGGAAGGTAATAAATTCTCAAATTGCAAACGCACATTCAGTGATATGAAAAAATAACTCTGGAAGAAAAGGGTTTGTGTAAAAACCTTCTTTTTTGTCCTTACAAGTTGCTCGTTCAGCAAAGTTTTGACAATGTGCCTATTATGAGACGATATGTTTTAAATGGTAACGGTATTTTACTTAACGACAAAACTGTGTAAGCTGTTTTCTGAAATAATTTCTTTGACACTGTAGATACTGCGGATTCCGAAGGGCGGATACTGCGTTCACCCCGGTCCGCTCAAAATCTTCTAAATATAAATTGTTGACGAAATTTTGGGGTTTTCTTGCTCACTTTTCCCACGCAATGAACCCTGAATAATTTTGTTCATTGAAAGGACCCATAACGGGTATAATTTACATTTCAAAGATATATACAACATGTACTACATTACTAGATCTGAGTGTCAACTGAATGTTCAAACTTGCTGTAGAAATATTTACAATTTTCTGCAATCCTAAGCATTCTGATGCATCAAAGTCTTGATTATGATCATTAAACCTTCCGTAGATGCTTTAATCCAACGAAAGTAAGTTGATTGACAAGTGCTTGCCATTAAAGAAAATTGCCATGAATTACGCCCATGTTTCTCGTTTGGATTCTCGCTCATGAGTTACATTCTAATTTCCATCCATTGTAGATGTACTGTTTACGAAGAAGAGTCGAATTCAAAAGAATTTCAATATTTGTATACAATAAGGCTAAATTGCCTTTTTGCGCGGGCGTTTATAGTCCTTTTAACAATTCGTGCAGAAAAGCTTAAAGCGCTCTTAGAATGTTCTCGATTTTTCGTTTACTTTCACCACCTGTTCGTCCTTTTTGCAAAATGGTCATTATATAATCTTATAGGTCAAGGTCATATTTGACAGAGTTATGCCTCTTTTTGTACTTAGATTTTGTCACGAAATTATTGGCTATTCTAACGAAGTGTAAAAGGGCGACAAAAGTGTTCTACTGAACACCCGTCTGGTATATTTTATACAACGTTTTATAATTTATCCATTTTTGTCCACACTTTGAACCCCACCCCTTTGTGCTTCATACTATTTATATGCGGTGTTACCATTAAAAATGAATGTGCTCTGAATATAATTATAAACAAGGCTCACTCTATTTATTAATTATCTTTCGTTCAGTTTGTGAAAATAAACTTTGATCAAATGCCAATTACTGGCTATTGTCACTAATTAAGAAACGAAGAAGGAGTCATTAAAATAGGTACGGCTGAGTGAGTACGGGAGTGCTTGAGATAGATTTAGTTGGAATATTTTCAACTCTATTCTGCATCACACAGATTGGGGACAGATAGCACAATAGTTTTCCATCAAGAGATTAGGTTTTCTTAAAAAGATATGGTAATTCTGCCAGAATTATTCCTAGGGTCACTGAAACTGGTACATTGATGATACCAGTTAGGAGTTTTGTTAAGTGAATATGTCTGTCAGTTAAAGAACAGGTAAAGGTTGTGTTTTAGAGATGTCAGCGGCAGTACATCGGGATGAACACTTCATTTACCTTTGACAATTTGAAATTTAAAATAACTATAGACCTCACCATACAAGCATGAAAACATGTTCTTCGGTAATGTAAACAAGTTTTTACTCATACCTAGAACAATAAAACTAATAACATTTTAACTTTTGTTCTTTTCATACACTCTAGAATGCAGCATTCCAAGTTATATCATATTTTATCCTGTAACTTACATTGTTTTTAAATGTTTTTAAAACTGTGTGATACAGAAACATATCACAGACAATTTCATAGGTATAATATCAGTTCAAGGAAATAAATAAAAAATACAAACCATTCGCGACGTCATAGCTGTCTAATACATTTTCATTTCTTCGCCATTTATAAATGAACTATTGAAACAGCTAGTTGAAAGTTGTTTGCTTTTTTACAGTTCAATCTCTGCTTTGAATTACAAAGATATTTTTCACTTGGACTCTTTGAGATCGCAAAATTCAGGCTTTTAGGATTCCAATCAGTTAATACGATCTTTTTTGTCAGCACAAGATTGCTTCATTCATGTGCTTTATTATGTTATCATGGGTTAGCAAGCCTCATATTTTCTGACCTTTTAATTTGTTAATAGAGCAGAATCTGCTAAAAACGCTGTTGAAAATGTTAAATGATCGTACACGTTCATTTCCGGATGGGTACGGTCGGTAATATCCTAGCCATTATTCTACAGTTTAAACTATATTTGGTTGCACAGGATTAAATGCCTCTTTGATTTTTTTACAATCTGTTAAACCTTGTGAAAAATCCAAAATCAATTGTTGCATGAGCTGCCTTTCAAATTAAAAACGTTTTATTTGGTTTTGTTATGTGAAACGTTACTGACTTGCATATTAGCAATATTTAACGCAGTTGTTCATTTGGTTAAAACCGACAACTTCACAGTAATTAGCTGTAAGACTAGAAGAAAATGTTCCACCAAGTTGCGTCAGAGGTGCAAGGAAGAGAACAGCTAGGCCACAACTATAAATTGTTTACACATAATAATTTTATGCGGAAAAATTAATTATTCAAATAAATTGATCTCTTTCCCCGATATTTGATTTAATTGTCTTGTCCGTTTTTTGAATTTAGACTGTACATGTATTATACATGTATATAGGCAAGCCCAGTAGAAATTTCCTGATTCAGTAGCAAACAATGTAGATCATGATCTGACTGCATGGATGTACTGAGTACAAGCTGATCACTTGCTGCAAACCTCCAGGAGGGTATGAGCTAACGACAATAATACAAATGATATAACATTACTTTTTTGTGAATAATTGTTTCTGTCTGGTTATGTAGAAAGTGTAGAAAGATAAACTATAGCTACTGACGAATGTAAGTTTGCCCCCTGACAATTCATCATTTAGAGGTCTGCACTTGTCTGGAATCATTGGATATTGTTTCAGTTAATATTTTCTCTATAAAAACGGCTACATCACATGCTGTCTGAAAATGTTATTCCGATTGGTCAGTTAAAACCTGGGTGTTATTCTAAACAATAAAACGCCCCGGAATGATTTAAAACTTGTCCCCCATAGTAACAGAATCAAATAAATAAAAAAAGTGTACAGCATTTCAGCTCCTGTTGTGTTATGAGTACCGGCTGCTGCATTATGCAATTTGATGTTCAAAGTATATTTAACGCTTTTGCGTTGTCATATATGATGTGAGTTCACCGCCATATAAATGCACATGCAACTTTCTGAGACATTGGCAGCAAGGTACTTCGGCCCTTTCATTAGAAATAAAGATGGCGTAAAGAATTATTTTGAATTTATCGTTACAACCCTTCCAACAGACTGTTACGTTGTTGTATCGTTTGCCAAGATTTTGATAACACGAAACACAATTCCAGCGGAATTCTTAGAGTCAGTTGTCATATGTAAAGTTTTTTTCACGATTATATACGAAAGAATCGAATAAACTGTTAGAGATTTCTATGACGTTAGACAAGACAAGAAATATCTACACAGTTGGCAGACGAGAAGAAGCGCGAAATCTAACTAAGCTTGAATAGAGCACTTGGCACGAAAGTTCGTGAAATAAACCATTTACATTTAGTGCATTACATCTTTATTGCTTTGAAATTGGCAGGTCCGAGGAGAAAGTATAGACAGCAAATAGAAGGATGTAATAGAATTGTCACGATAATTTCTTCGTTATCAAAATTAATTTAGAATCATGAAACACAACGGCAGTATTGACGTAACTGTAATATTTTCTTTCCCAAAACAAAAGGGAAAGAGAAAATAATAATTGTACCACCCGTTGTTGTTATGAAACAATAGAAAAATTGCAGTTCTATGCATACAAAATAAGAGGCAAATGTAGAAGATCATAAATTTAACCAATATGCACTGCTTAAATTGTTTTCTTTATGAGACGAGAACAAACATTGCTCTTTAGAGGTAGATACATAGAAATCAGAGCGATTGACCAGCAGAGGTTATACATTTAGATAGTCGTTAATTTACCCCGAATTATTAACAGTCAATACAATGAGGCTTGGAGATTCACCTAGCAGGGATTACTTTTATTTACACTGTCCTGTGACTTTGGAACATGGTGGGGGTAAGAGTGAGGTTGGTGCGCACCAAACCGGTTTAGCTCCCCACCCTCCCCCAGCTGGCCCCCCCCCCAAGGCGGTGCCCCACTGTGTCCTTTAATTTTCGTTTTGTCCTCGTGTGTTGCTTTGTATCTGTGGGTTGTCCTGATTGGTTGTCTGTGTGTGTGCGTGCGTGTGTGTGTGTGTGTGTGTGTGTGGGGGGGGTGCGCCCCCCCGCCCCCCGGGGCCCCCCCCCGGGGGCCCCCCCCCTACTGCTTCCCTGTTTGAATTTAAGTGTTTTTCCTCATTCGTGTTCTACATCGTACAACCAGTGTTTATCATCAGTGTAATTATATCACCAAAAGAACAATCGTCCTAGGTTTCACCATGACGGTAAAATAAATGCAAATATATGTTAGTCAAATGAAAATATAAGTAGGTCAATCCACATTTTTTTCTTAGACTACCGGTTTGTGAGTAGCACATTGTCAAGTAGTTACAGGAGACTAGAGATTTTATACTGCAAGCACCGGCTTTGTTTTGAACGGTGATGGCTTCAGCACAAATTCGTCAGGAATGGGCAGTTCTGTTCATTATTTGAATAACTTGGTGGATAACCATCTTTATTTACTGTACAGTGCTCTTTGTATTGATAAGAAGGAGCAGAAAATGACCACAACATCTGTTTTAACATAAAATGTTACATAAATTGCCGGCTACCTTGTATTTATATGGTTATTTTACATATGCAACAGTAGAAAACGAATTAAGTACGAAGGAAGTCTAGTATAAGAGAAATTTACAGATGTAGTACATTATAACTAGATGCATATATTAAAGCGTAGGTTACGCGTACTAGCGTTCATAGTTAAATAACTTATATATTCTCTGAAATGTAAACAAGAAGCCCTGAGCTATTGTCTGATTCGTGCCATCCTTATTCAGTGCCATATTTGGAAGGATAAGGTAAATGCTCATAATGAGGATAAAAATCTATGAGTCCGTGTAAAGGAACATTGTTTTACATGTAGCTGGAGATTTCATCAATTCAAACATTGGTTTAGGAGTTAGTTGTACAGATCCCAAATATAAATTAGCACAATTGTTTTCGTAAATGTAGGGCAATATAAATAATATTGCCCATGTGTAGGACATCCAATGTGACAATAGCCACAAATGTGCAATAATTTCACCCTTCATGTAAAAACTTTAAAACTGTTTTTCACATTTGTCGAAAGTTTTTACATAAAGTATTTCACATTTATGACCAATTTCACATTTGGAAGTCCTACATCCATCCAAGACAATGATATATTACATCGTTATATATCAATACCTAGTTAAATACCTCATTAGCGCAAATGATACACTGAACAAAATATAACCACACAGAAGAGACAACAAGAAACAAGAGCTGAAAGAATGTCCCAAACAATTTGTCTGTCTAAGTAAAGTCACAAATCTATTCTGTCCTTGTTACAGGGCTATACATATATCAAAACGTCTGGTGCAGGAGCGTTAAGGCAGTTTTTTACAACTCGTTTACATAAAGTAACCACTGTGTGAGATTACTTCTGTATCGATTGACTGCCAAGAAAGAGGGGGGTAATGTATTTCTTAAAGCAAGACATTTCGCCAGCCAGTCTCTATATTCAATTAACTGATAGGGGTTTGAATGACAGTGCCTTACGAGAATCTGTTCATATTCAATTCATTGTTTATTTTGACAGTCACAGATGTCTTATGACGCCCCTTGGTGAACTTTTTACATTAGAAAGAATACATTTATTTGTCACTATAAACATTAAATCTGGTTGTTAAGACAGTAAAATATGATGTTTGTTCATAAAATATATAGATTAGAAATGTCATGGAAAATTTAGCGAACATTGAGAAATGTTTACACTATGTACAAGATAAAGTGCAGCGAATACTGCGCTACGATTGACCAAAATAAATGCTTAAAAACTAAATACTTTTAACATACTAAAGTTGAAAAATTACATATATATATATACATATATATATAGGGGACGCTATTGAGTAATTTGATTTTAATAAACTTTTTTCACCAGAAGAGAACAAAGTATTTACTCTAGAGATGCAAATTATCCTATCAAACACGAACATCAAAGCTATAAATATAATACAATACAATAATTATATTGATTCTGACAGAGTTTTAAGGCTTAATCATCATGTAAAAATGTCGTTTAAACCCTCATAAAGAAAAGAAACAACTAGCAATCACCAAACAGAGAGAATTGATTAGCAACTGCTGCTGTGCCTGTTTATCTAACGCCGCAAGTGGAACTAATTCAAATTCACTTGTTCTGTATGCTTTTTTTTCAACTTAATTAAAGCTCGAAGAAACCTTTCAAAGGAAAAAACGTTAATTTGAAACTAACAACAAAGAAACAATGCTGTTTAAATTTCATAAAGTTATGAGAAAAACAGTGTTAGTAACCGTTTATAATAAACAGTTCATAAAAAGTTACTAAATAACGAAATATAAGAGTAACCGTTTATAAGAAATGACAAGTGACTGAAAATTACACGCAATAGAAAACAGGCACAACACATTCAACAAGGCTAGAATATTAACAGAGACATCGCATAATATAGACTCGTGTAGAGGGCACACCACATCATAAGCATTGCTTATGTCATCTACATCATGAAATTGACAGAAACGTCAGAAGAAATGTACATAGAAGCAACATGCAAATCTCGAGTCAGCTGTGTCTAAGCGAGTGCATGCTCGCCTCAAAAGGCAGTCAACTGATTATAAACTGACTGGCTGACTGTGATACCGACTATTATGGAGTTACACACTCATTTAATGTTAATTTAAAGAGCGATTAATCTAGTAAGTCAGTGTTTCTTGAACACATGTTTTGGTTATGTATAGACGAGCTTTGGTTTAAAACCTTTTCCTCAAAGTAATAACATGGATTCAAGGGAAATTTCTATGATTTTGAATTTACTCCTTAACAGCTGTAAAAGTGTAAGTCAGGCACGATTCCATACAAGAGTACAAGTTTCGGATGTTACATATTATTTCATATATACTTTATTATCCTCCAATCATGAAGACTACATTAAGAATACAGAATTGATACACATAGAAATATTTACCAGTGACAAATGAGAAACATGCAATGTTACATCACAAGTTGGATGAAAAAAAATCAATATCTTCCACAAGATAAATTTCGTCTTTGTTTTGTCAATGGTTCCTTCTTTCAGTAATTCCGTCCGTCCGTCGTTCAGACAAGTTTGCTCTGACGTTTTTTGAACACAGCATTTTATATCAAGGTTAAGTGTGCATTTTGTTGCTTTACATTAAGATCAGGAAAAAACGTTTGAGTTGTTCAAATTGCATGAAATCTTACAATCAAGTTTTTGTTATTATTTACATTAATTTCTCCTTGTCTTACAACATTACTGAATTACAAGAGAAGGTACTATATAGTCAGTAGCATTGTATTTGTGTCGCCATTCTGTAACAGTGGGTGGATGACTTCTTCAATGCCATGTGCTCGCTTTAACGGGTTGAGAAGTCGAAAACACGAAAAGTACTAGCTAATTTGTCGTGGTTTTGACTTTTCGACTAACTAATAATAGTTTGGCGAAAACACGACTGATTTAAGGCAAAAACACGAGAAAGACGAAACCACGACTTTTTTTGGTCGAGTTTTGAGCTGGTTGGTTTTAATGTGTACCGTTTTCACCCTTAATTTGTCGTGTTTTCAAGTAACAAGTAGCTTTTAACTTTTCGCCCTGCCAAGCCCAAAGTCGAAAAAGGAAAAACGACATACATGTAGCAGAAATCAGCTACCACAATACAAAGACATGACTAGTCAAACACACTCCAGAAGAATACACCTGGAACAGAAGTTGGAGGTAGTGTCGGTTCGACAGAATCTGATATGCATTGCATTCGGTTTTTCAATGTAACATCACGATATTACAACAAACAATAATTTATACTGTTATAATGGAATATGACCAACGTTAAAAAAAAGATCTGTGAATCTGTATTATAATGATTTTTTTCCTACTGTATAAAGGTGAAAGTCTTTTTACTATGCTAGTCATTAATAAATTTGATTGTCGATCTATTTTGTAAGATATATTTTCATTTGTATTTTCTTATCTGAGAAAAGCTGGACAGAAGACATGTGTTAGATGTTTTCAAACAGTCCTTTTCTTCCTATATTACTTGACCAAAATGCATTACAAAACTATTAATCTATAGGTCTTATCATACAAATTGACGCATTAGAATCAATCTTAATATTTTATTGTTTCGCCAAGTCTTCTTGTGAAAGGCTACCATATTCTGTCATACGTACTTGCAGCATTAGCAAACTCACATCCGTCTGTTATAATTTCTTATGCAATATAATTTTCTGCCATTCTTTTAATAACAAAACCGACAAGTAAAACCAGCAACAGACAGAGCATTGAACTTTTTTCTATTTTAATCATTTTGTGACGGATTAGCTGTCTCAGTTTCAATATTTAATTTTCTGATACTATAGATTGAATAACATTAAATTCTCAGCATGAATTGTTAAATCAAAGAAGCTTGAAATTTCTTCAGACAAGTTTCTCATTTCTGTTTTTAAACATATTTGTTCTGTCTTTACTGTATAACTGAGTTTTAAGAATTTAATTTGTTATTGTTTTAACAAGAAAATAAGTAAGAAAATAGTTTTAGTTTAAATAGAAGAACTCTTTAAGAGGTACACACTGTTGAAAGAATGTCTAAAATCGAAAACTTAAATGCGAATATATTAAAAATAAAACTTAAATGTGGATCACAAATTTGTGATGCATGCGACGCTGTGAAAGACCTTTTCCGAATTTTCAGTCATCGGGGCACTCGTCAGAAGGCTTTTATAAAACAGATAGGCATCTAAATTCTCATTTATTTGGCGGATACATTGCTGCAGTTCTCCGAAAATGTCTGAAGTAATATTTTTCTTCCATGAACGTGTGATTAATACAAATCATTGAGTAAGAACAAAATGCCAACAATTTTGTTTTGTATGTTGAAATTACGTGAATATGGTCGTTCTTACAAATTGAGAGTAGATCTACTGAAATTAGTTTCACATTCTGAAAAAAAATAGTTTTGTTAAGAACTTACCAATTCTGAACTCAACCGATGTATTTATGTAACATTGTTCAACACGGGTTAGTGACGAGGCTGGCTTTTAAAGATGCTAGAAAGATAATCATTTGCTTTTAATTGTAAGAAAATGATTCCATTTGTACCCTTAAAAGCTATAGATGAAGCTAGACATACTTCAATTTTATATCAGTGCCCTTCCCAATTAGTAAATGCCAGTTTAAAGAATCCTGTTAGTAGTTTATAGGATGTAGTCCAAACAAAATGTTACAAATGTAAGTATTTCATCATATCTAAATAAAGCAACAGCAACAGTACTGACCCTATGATCTTTTAAGCTCGTGTCAATGAATGCAATCCATAAGTGAACTCTCAAGTTCAATTGGCATCAATACGTTTAAGCGAGAACGTAAGAGAAAAACAAGGCACTGTGCTTTAAGACTATGAACCACAGAAATTGTGTAGAAAGGTTCACAAGACCCTTATCTATAGGTCGAAAATTAAAGCTTTTTGTAATGTAGTATGTGATGAAACGAGAAATTATTGTAACTTAAATATAATATGATAAAGTGAGGCTGTTCCTTATTTTGCTGAACTATGTAAAGGTTGTTCGAGTGTTTGTTAATTGGTAACTGAAAAACACATACTTTAACACGCTAACTATATATTTTCATATTCTTTATATAGAAAAAAACCCGCATGTTCCCTTCCGAGTCATTGAATACTTTATGTTTATTCACTGTCATTGAGTACTCCGTATTACTTCGCAATGGAATGAATACTGCATATCACCGGTGTTCCTCCGCGGTCTATTTAAATGTAGTCCAGATTAATATATAGTGCAAATTCACCCTGTGTTTAAAAGTCATTTTCATTCACTGCAGGTGATTGAAATCCATATTATAGGTCTGTATAGACTTGCATGCCTAGCTGATACATGCTATTTACGCAAAATATTCCAGTCACGTGACCAGTCCGTTTATTGCGTCATGGCTAACATCCTTTTTTTCTCTCCATTTCGTGTTTGTATATAGATAAATCTTCAGAATAAAAATAGTCTTGCAAGACGTGAAATTGGAAATCATGATAACATATAGCTGTACTTGGGCATTTGTATAGTAGCAAACAGAAGAAAGGGTACTTATAGGATTTGAACGAAATGGCAGCGATTGTGCTAAAAGGAAACCGGCTAGGCATTCGTTTCATCGCCCGTGTGAAATACGGCGCATAATTGGCAAAGCGGCAAACAAACAAAAAATACTAAAACTAGGCATGTTGCAAATTATCAGGTCAGAGAAAACTATTTATTCAAATAACATGTATTATTTTATTAAAAGTTAAATCAATTATTACTTTTTGCTGGGACTTCAGCGGCAAGAAATATTTCTTTCCATGTATACGGGGTCACTGTGTTGTCAGGATGAAACCTTTAAGCCCGAAATAATAAAAAAATTAAGGCCTGTTTTTATTGGTCGGTTTAAACACACCAATCAGCGTTTATCTTTGGTCTCCGGCTTTCGCTTTGATAGGAAAGAAAACGCCGGAAGCCATGTGTTTTGAGTTTTTGGGGATGTTTGCAGTTTTAGATTATTTTCCTCGCGAGACGGTATTAGATTATTCAACCATGTGCTAACCATTTGCTTACATTTGCTAACGTCAAATAATCCTGTTATCGGTCAAAAGAATGTGTAGGCAACAGGCACAAAACCGTCAACTGACCGTAAATTAAAATTAGGGTCGTTGAACAGCTGATAGATTGCTTAGTGTTCGAACATGCATACAATATTATCTTCGACAGAATTGAGCTTGATGCATTTTCCGAAGAATATTCGGAAGAGAGTAAACCTTACTGGCGTACACATAACTATTGTACAAATGTAGTGCGGAAACATATGTGTATCTTAACACGTGATCTTTGTCTCGTTCGTTTACTGTCGCGATGTACCTGAAAGTTAGACGTGCCGGACAATACGTTAATCATTGAACACTTGACTGAACGTCTGATAGCACGATTGATTTGTTTTCTATTTGTAATTACTTTTCCTGTCTTGCATTTCAACGAATTTATCAAAGCATCAATGAGAAGATAACCCTGCAAAGCGCTGTTTTACAATCAAGCTGACCACTAATCTTTGCTTATAAAACAGGCGAAAGACAAAAAATAAGGAAAGTGCAATCAATTTCTCTTGAATGTAAGACATTTCTGGACAAGGAACGTTCGGAATTGTAGATATTAAATCTGATAGAACTCTTTGTGTGAAAATTTGTTTTCAAAGTAGGATTTTATTCAATTTGTCTGATATTTTTTATCAAAATGCCTCCTTCTCTGCCATCAAATTAATCGAACGGTTCTAATAAATGTCTGGACGAACTTCAACGATGAAGAAGTTTGTTTAATGGCGTAATATACTGCTGCTGGATGCAACCTAGTAACATGCTGGTCATTTTGAGGGAAATATTCCACAATGAAAAGCATGAGCATGCACTGCTATATTACAGGCTGATAAATAGTGAAATGTAAACTAAAATAATAAGGTACCAACAACCCTAGTAGATACCAAGTTCGTAAAATCGTACAAATGTACCACAGCAGCATGTTTAATAAATTACTCTAGCAATAAAACATAATTTTCTCTCCAATTGCACGACAAACAACATTCTGAAGCGAAAGGTCGTAAGTTGATGAAGTAACAAATAATTTTGATAAAACATATAAGTGACATACAGCAACAGTATGCATGTTAGGATCCATCTGTGTACACATATTCACATTTTATCTGAATATTGCAACGTGTCCGGTTTATGTCTTTTATTTGGGCATAGTCGTTGTCCGTTGCCATAGCCTTGAATTAACTCTTGACTAAACCAAAGTACCCAAGTCTTCATGGGAAATCAAAGATGTCATCCGTGATTTCTTCATTTATTATAAAATGGTGCTTAGGTATGAGACAAAGTACTTTAACACCTTGTTTGGCTGGACTTTATAACCACACATTTAGCTGGCTAAGAAGAGCATCAACAACCGGCAGTACTATGCCCGGGGAAACTACTCTTTTGGGGTAGAAGAAGGGGATTGCTTCTTTGAGTCTGATACCCGCAGCGTCTAGGTGGTTCAAGCGAAGATAAATTGGCACTTTCTGCCAGCTGTGAACCGTGTCATATTCGCTCTCGTCGTTCCGTAGTTACACCGCAGTTGACGACTTCACGTTTTGTTTTTCACCATATTGTGACCAGTGGCGTCAACAACAGTATTTGTGTCCAAACATCTTTTCATGACGATTTATCATCTAAGCATACCATTAATACTGTGTACGTGTCTTGAAAGGCATCAAGACATATGCGTTTATCAGTCTATCTTGTCTCGCTAGACATGTTGAACTTACTAGTTTTAATCTTCTTACTATCATCGTTACTGTTTACTTCATCTATTGTCTAGTCGTTCACTTCATTTTAACGACATACTTGAAGACATTGTTTCATAGAATTCAGCATGATATGCACTTCTTTGACTTGACAGCTGACAAGAGCCAAGTCATGACTAGAAAAACAATGGTTTATTGCTTTTGGAACATTTGTCAGGCATAGCTGCTCGATGTTCTTCCGAACCATATTGCTTATCCTCATCGGTTATCTTCGTGTCCTTTTCCAGTTAGCGCCTGTGTAATCTTATCATAGACTGCAGCGCCGTTAATTTCGTCATAGCAAACCCCAAAAACATCTCCACAGGTTTCACATCAGGTGAGGTATATGTCCGCTCCTTCGTCGGACTTCAATCAAAAATAAGGATTAATATCTTGTGACTTATTATTTTCTGCAATTTTCTATTAAATGAACCACTTTATACAGAAAAGCAATTCATTCTGTGTCGTTTTGGATGTGTAGGATGCTTTCTTTGCACATGATGCGAGATGTCCTTGTAATAATTTATCCTCAGTATGAACACAAAACTGCACCATTTCTTTGAAATTACCCATGTTCGGACTAGTGCTAGTAATTTTGTCCTGATGTGTCCAAAGAGCAATGCCTTGTCTACTTCAAAACACATATTGAATAGGGTTTCTTAATGAACTTTGTTCGTCCGTGTGTTGTATCTGGAAATATACAGGCCGTCAACTTCTTAAGAGAAGCAAATAAATCTGAAAGGCTTACACCAATATCTTTTACAAAACCTCTTCATTAGACCCGTTTATTGTCGTTTATCCTTGTCTGACGTTGGATGAAGATTGTATGTGTGTCCGGGCTCCCTCTTCTGTATGAGTCTGGACTTCATATCATCGCAAAATGTCGCTAGGTTATGTTTCAAATATACAGAGTTGGTAGAGGATTTACACCGCAAATATAGCATACAATATAAATTTATATTGTATGCTATATTTGCCCTGATGATATAGTGAAACCGGTTGGCAAATACAAATAGAAAACTCATATAGTGTCATTATTTTCATTTTTTAAAATATATAAAATTTTATATTTTAAAAAATGAAAATAATGACACTATATGAGTTTTCTATTTGTATTTGCCAACCGGTTTCACTATATCATCAGGGCAAATATAGCATACAATATAAATTTATTTTGACGCCATATTTGCCCTGATGAGCATGAAAGCGAAACCGGTTGGCAAATAATAATTTAATTATCTCATGGACTGTGTTTTTATCTTTTAATAAATATTTATATATATCCTCCTTATTTCTCGAAATTGTTTTCAGATTACAATGTATAGATACATTCGTGATACATACGGACACTAGCGCAAAGTACATAACTTTTGCCATCTATGAGAGGTTGCAGTGATATAAAGTTAGCGACTCTAACCACTCGTCTACGGAGGCGGCCATCTTATGGCGGATCATTATTGCAAATGCTGTTTCTTTAATCCGCATTAACATTTAATGCATTTTTATTACATTTATTATTGTTGTGCATAGTCTAATATTCTTGCAAGGTGCGCTAAAACTGTTTAAGATATCATCTAATACCAGATTTACGTCAAAGTGTGTTTATTTCCTGAGCGGTAACAAACGGAAATTAACGGATTCAGTATGTTGAGATTTCGAAGCAAATCTCATGCATAATAATTTCTTATGAGCTTTTGCCAAGTTAAAGTAAAATGTAAACAGGACACTGTGGAAAGTAAAGGAATTCACTATTTTTAGAGAAATAACCATATTGTTCAGGAAATTTGAAAGCCTTGTATTTTGTTTATGGTAAACAATTTGAATTGCAATTAAACATTCGGCCTAAAATTTGGAAAAGATCTTGAAGTAAAATGCCTTAAGGTGGCAAAAGGTGAAATGGTAAGGACAATAAAATGAATTTGTAGTGACTATATTGGAAACAATGTTGGTGTTTCTTCCTGAACTGGTCCAGCAAACGTAGCGCAAGGTAGACGCACATTGTTTTTCAAACTTACCGTTGATAGCTACCACTTGTTTACTTAATGTTCTGTTCCATCAAATTAATGTACCTGAAAGACATAGGTTGTATGTCCCACAATATCTGTATTATGCAATATGTATATACATTTGTATATATATAAGTTATGCCATTTTGCAAGATATGAGATAATTAATCAAGCTGTACAATTTTTGAAAATGTAAAAGTTGACCGTAATCATTTTTTGTCGAGCCCGCTTGCGATGAGCTCGACTTAGTACTAATTTGAAAGTTCGTATAGATGATCAACATATTAAACTTCCTACTATGTACTGGATTCCTAAATTACATAAACAACCATATAAAGCTCGTTTCATCGCTAATTCAAGCTCTTGTACCACTACAAATATTTCAAAACTATTAACATCTTGCCTAACTGCTATAAAAGCCCACGTGAAAAGATATTGTGATAAAGTATACGAAAACTCTGGTAAACATTTATTTTGGTCGATAAGTTTAAAGTTAATAATTACAAAGTAACTTCAGTCAGTACATACGATTTTTCTACTCTGTATACCACTTTACCACATAATTTGATAAATGACAAGCTAACTGCCCTAATTCAAAGACTTTTGCCAGGGAGAATGTTACTTTCTCGCCTGCAATTTCGATAAAGCTTTTTTTACTAGCTGTATTGTTAAACATTATACTATGTGGACCTGTGACGAAGTTTGTAAAGCCCTTTTCCTTTTTTATTGAACAACATTTATATAAGGTTTGGGAATGCAGTTTTCAGACAAGTAATCGGTATTCCCATGGGAACAAATTGTGCACCCCTTGTCGCAGATTTGTTTTTATATTGTTATGAAAGAGACTTTTATGTTGAGTCTTTCTCCAGACACCAGGCAGACATTATCACTGCTTTTAATAATACATCACGCTATCTGGATGATATTCTTAATATGGATAACCCGTTTTTTGGTCAATTGGTGGACACTATTTATCCCCGGGAACTCCAGTTAATTAAAACTAACAATTTGGATACTGGTGCTTCATTTTTAGATTTACATCTCTCTATTTATAACAATATTATACATACCAAAATTTATGACAAGAGGGATGATTTTAATTTTAGTATTGTAAATTTCCCCATTTGGATGGGGATGTACCTCGTGCTACATCTTACGGGGTATACATTTCTCAGTTAATTCGGTTTGCCAGAGCGTGTAGTTATGTTGAGGATTTCAATGAACGTAATCAATATATTACAAATAAACTTCTTCAACAGGGCTACCGTTATTACAAATTGCGTAAATATTTTGCTAAATTTTACTATCGTAATTCTGATTTGGTTTTGAAATTCAATAGTAATCTAAAGACTCTTCTGCGAGAAGGTATTTCAAAACCCGATTTTATGGGGATGTGGTTTACAAACTTCGTAAGATTTTGGGTCATGGCAATTTTCCAACTGTATTTGCTAAAATTATAAAACGTTTTGTTAAAAGAGGTTACGACCCAACTGTTTTGAGACACACCGCATGTTTGGTGTTCAACCCGTTTACAGTTGGACGCTATGCTTCCCTCTTTGATTGTGTCTGACGGAAGAGGGGGGACTCTGTGATGGGCAGTTTTTAAATCCCACTGGGACGAAACTGTTTTGATTTCTGTCCTCTGGCCTGTTTCGTCGGGCCCTTAAGGGTGTTTCTCTTGGTGCTCTGCCTTCTGCAAAGGCATTGAGTACATACGTTTTTTGGTTCTCAAGGTTTGCTTTTTTATATATTTATACACGAGCTTTTTGTGTTTTACATACCATGCCTTTTTGTTTCCTTGCGTGTTGTTAGAGATTCACCTAGCAGGGATTACTTTTTATTTACACTGTCCTGTGACTTTGGAACATGGTGGGGGTAGAGTGAGGTTGGGTGCGCACCATAAACCGGTTTAAGCCCCCAGTGGTGTTTTTGCCCTGACCGTTCCAAGGCGGTGCCCCACTGTGTTCCTTTTAATTGTTCGTTTTGTCCTCGTGTGTTTGCTTTGTATGCTAGTGTGTGTTGGTAGTGTATATGTGTGTGTGTACATGATTGTGTGTGTGTGGCGTGTGTGTGTGCGTGTGTGTGTGTGTGTGTGTGTGTGTGTGTGTGTGTGTTGGTGGTGTGCACTTCTGGGTGCTGTGGGGCTCGTTTTGGGGAGGCTGCGTTTTTGGTACGTGGCATTCCCTGTTTGATATTATTTTTGTTTTTTTAGTCGTCACTTTTGGCGGTTCGGTGTATGTGCGTGCGTGCGTGTATCTGTCCGTCCGTCCGATTTTGTCCGGACCATATCTTTTTCATGCATGGAGGGATTTTGATGTTACTTGGCACAAATGTTCACCATCATGAGACGGAGTGTCATGCGCAAGAACCAGGTCCCTAGGTCTAAGGTCAAGGTCACACTTGGAGGTTAAAGGTCAAATTCAAGAATGACTTTGTCTTGAGCATTTCTTCTTCATGCATGGAGGCATTTTGATGTTACTTTGTACAAATGTTCACCACCATGGGCTTCCCTTGTTTTTAGAATTACTTCCCTTTGTTGTTACTATAAATAGCTTATATTGTAACTTTTTTTTCTGGCCGTAGAGAAAATCGAGACCCTTTCTGTGGTACAACAGGAGTACTTCCAATATTTAGGTGTATTTTGACCCATCTCTACTTGGTAAGGAGTTAGCCCTTTTGACATATGGTGGGCTCGACATGTTGCACGTGGGCATCTAGTTAGAATTTCAATATCTCAAAAAGTAGACGGTAATACTTTTTTCAGTTTTTCTTTTATAGCAGTTCATACATTACTTATAAAAGTTCCTCACCCAGTAGTGATGACCCTACTCTGAATCATTTCCTACACTCTTGTAGTTTAACCTATGTGATATGTCTCGGGACAAAATAAGGTAAAATTGTTTCCTCGTTTTTGATATTGTTGCATATATTTGTAACCCGTCCTAAACTTGTAGGCTTTTAATACATGTTTCAATACATTGCCTAAGCAATTTTTGGAATAAAGAACAAAAACAAATATGCATAAATATGTCAAACATACAAATTTTAACATTTAAATGGTTCTTTTAAATAATGCCAGTATTTCTGAAGCAGGCTGGGGCAAAACATTGTTTTTAATTAAACGATGAAATGTCTTCAAATTGTGCACACTAGTCAGTTAACAAATGTAGATTATGAAAACATTAAGTTGATTAAGTTTTGGAATAGTGTCGATTACACCCCTAATACCTTAACTGAGTATATCTCATGGTGTAAACAATGTTTTGATTGCAGTTTTTACTACCTGAATAGCCTTCATAACCTTACCTTATGTTGTAATGATTATAAATGTACATTACTTCTTCTTATCACGTTTAGCAAAATCTAGTCTAGGAATGAGTTACGTTATTTAGCCAATGGTGACCGTGCCAGACTTGCCCGGAATACTTCAAATCCGTATTTGTAATAGACAGAACTGATTTGCTCAGATAATTGCTCCTATGTCACAGTGGTAATTATTAGTGGTTTTATACCTGATAATATTTGCACGAGTTGTACATGTAATGTGACAACTGAGTCATGTGATCATATAGTATCAGGTGACATCTATTTATATATTCTCTAAATAACTAATAGTGTGCAAAGGGAAATATAACATAACAACTGGTGATTGGTTTATTTAACACCTGATCGAACATCTCACCCTTTCTCATGCATGGGGGATTTTCAATCCTGAGTTGGACAAAGCTAGGATAAAGATGTTGTTTTCCTTGCTACATCTTTTGATGATTCAATCAGTTGTTTATTACAGATCAGGTAAATCCAGGTTTTCCCTTGTCCCAATCCCCATGGCTTGTCCATCAATATTAATTATTAATTAATTTGGTTAGTTATACATTTGGTTAAATTCCTTTTATCCAAATCTTGTTTACAATTAATAACTGTTACTGTCTTAAAGTAATTCGTGATTCTACTTAAGTAATGGATGTCCTAAATTATTGTTGTGCAATAATTTGCTTTTGCTTTAAGTTGCTTTTATATGTTTTTATTTGCTTTATGCTTTTTCTATTTTTCTTGTATTTGAAGGACACCCTTTTAGTCAGAAATGACATAGCGAACCTACAAAGGAAACAATAAATGAATATATGATATATAACAATTACAAAAATATGAAAACTTATTGAATCTCTTGCATCAAAATTTGATAATTGTCCCAATCTGTTGACTACTTGTTAACAAAATATTTGACAATCAATGTGTTCCATCTGTTCATGGAAACAAAAAACAAATCTGTGACAGGATTGATTGAGTCAAAACAGTCACTATTGCCTGTATGAAGGGACGGCGATTTATGTGGAAATGTTTTCTTTGAATGTCTCCGCTCTGTCCAGTTCTGGGAAAATTTGAATTCGTAATGAATGGTTTGAAAGAAAGATGTGTAGTATCTTCGTTAAACGTGCTTTGTTATAGTGTATTCCGAGTCATGATTGCGAAATTATTGTTATAGCTGGCGCCGCTGTAACATATATTTACTAGCAATGAAGAACAAACGTATACAAAATATATGCTATAACGGCTGGCATTTGAGACGAAAATTTTATTTTCGAGTTTTTGACGTTTTTTGCACAAATCTTAAAATGAAAAATTGATCAAGTCAGTTGATGTATTCTTATACCATGCCTTTCGAAAACTTATTTGTATGCATGAGATATAACCACATATTGTTAACCAGTACTTGAAGCATATTGCCTCTTAACAATGTATTTTATCAAATTGATTGAATTTGCACATGCTATACTTTGTATACATATTTGTAAATGTATATATATTTTGCATGGGCCGGAGGCCTTAAAGCGATTAAAATATTACCATTGTCATTGTCATTGTTTCACTAAGTACTAATCACTCCGTCTAATTTCCACAGTACCCGCTTCTATCACATGACACGTTTTTATAGTTTTGAGAGCTAGAAAGCCCGTAAGGTTAATAAAGAGAGCGCTAGACTTGAGTTTAAATATTGTCTTAACCAATGAAAATAGCTTTCGAGATTCAAACCTAACTAAGTTTCCATCCAAAATTTATCAAAACTTAAAAAAAAATCCGATGTCAAAACATTAGCAATCAGTTTGTAATGTTAATTGTATAAGTGTACTATTATAAATGTATGTTGCATGTTTACATTGTAAGGCTGATAGCGTATGCTCTCCGACCCCTACCACGCCTACGACGGGGACAATGAACGGGGTTACCCTATAGGGGTCCCAAACGGGGTAAAAAAATATCCAAATTTTGTCCTGTCAACCACTGAAAGATTAATACCTGTTATTCTTACTATCTGACCTTTCAAATGAAACAGAACTGTTCGGCTTTTTATTTGCTAACAAACCTTGTTCAGAGACGAGGCAAGATAATGATTGTATTCCAAGACATATCGTTGACATTGAACATTTTTAAGGGCGATCTTCTTCCTTTCAACACATTAGAAGGGAAAGTGCCCTACAAAACAGGCTAACCAGTTCAAAATGTGCCTTATAACTTGTCAGAGGTAAATATCAATCAATGGAAATGAGGGTTTGTTGGGCTAAATAGCCCGGAAATTTGCCGACGGTAATATAAATGGGTAGGAACGCGAAAGGACTTTCTCCAAAAGTGAATATACGAAAAATGAATGTTTCGCGAGATTTTGTAATTAAGTGGGAAATTCGCTAAAATAGCGAACATTAAATCATTACGAAAATTACAGTACGTGGTGCGAGCAGGGTTAGGATTAAATCCAGTGGAATAAAATCGTTGTGGTCTGTCTCAGACTAACGTTGCTTCCCTCCGCGTCTAGGCAATACTATTTACATGAAATTTGCATTTTAACCAACACAATTTTCGCTAAGTGTTTTCAAAGCAAAAGTGAAGCATAATTTGCATATATTTTATTGAAAGTTGTCTCTAGGGAGTGACTTTATAAACATTACGTCTGGGCTTGGAAATACGCGACATGCATACTTGTAAAATTGCTTGCTTATATGAAAATACCTTTTATATAAAACAATAAGTACACAGTCAGCAAGTATGTGCCCAATCACTGTACAAAAGTAACACGGCTTTTTAAAGGATTTAAAATAATGCATACATTAAACATACACCTAGCTTATTTGAGTATGGACTATAAGCTTTTTGTTATTGTTGTTGTTTGGGCACTTGAATTATATTGTTTTTGCAATACCCGGCCCTATAAGAAATAGAAAAGGGTAAGCAAGGTATGCATATAATCATTGGATTAGGATTTGAATGTGAAAACATTTCACCTTACAATGCTTTAATGAGGGTACATGTATCATGGAATATATTCTTGTGTTGGGTTAAGTTGTGTCACCATAATGCGGTGCTTGTAAAATTTGTATTCAGCTTTATACTACAATCATTTGGAGAGTTTAATCAAATTTTGGAGAAATCCATCACAGTGCATTAAATAATTTATTACTTTGTATTACTGACATAAATGTAACATTGCTAATAATTAATGAATTATAGATATATTGTTACTGTAATGATGAGAAAACTGTGTCATACTACATTTGTCTAAAACATTGAAGATAATTCCAGTGGCATAGGATGTCGTGTGATTCCGATGGTCTATAGACTGACAGATACACAAGATAGAAAATGCCTGGGATAGAAAGTGAACTCGTTAATTTGTTCTTTTGCAAACTGCGCATGAAATATTCGTGAATTCGTTTTACTTAGCATGTACTGTGAAAATTCCAGCAAAATTGGTTTAGCTATCGCAAAATTATAAACGTTTAAACACAGCATATACAATACTCGTGCGCATGTACATATATTAATACATTGACACTATTTTTTGTAAGCATGAAAAGAAGGAAATTAGGTCTTGCTTAAAGACGCTTTGTGCTTTGAATACACCAAGTAAACAAATGTTAAAGTTTTTAAGGCCATTTTTCTTCTTTTAAATCCAGTTTACGAGAATAAACGTTTTTCATTTCGTCGTGTAAGGCGTTCCAAAACTTCATTGTCTTAAAAAAACATTGCTTTTGTAAAGTCATGGTAGCAGAAGACTGGCGCTATACAGGTTTTTTAGATAGCTGCATCAGTGGGTATTTCAGAGGGAAGTGCTCATGAAATTATAACAGAACTCTTACAGTTATCAAATATATGTTCACTGTAGGTAACCCACCTTCTGACAAAAGAGCAAAAGAACCAACGGTTAAAATGTTGCAAAGATCTAAATAAAGTGTACAAAATATTGATGAAGAAAGATTAAATGAGCTTCTCATAGGTGATGATAGGCGGATCTATAAGTTCGAACGTCAAAAATCGAAAATGATTGGTGGCTAAGGAAAGGACACGAAAGACCGAGTGTGAGAAAATGACCTTAATTTCCATTCTAAACGGATTCCATACACGATTTGTTTTAAATTCCAAAGGTCCTGCTGTGCAAATACCGATTGCACATGGCAGATTTGTTACTAAAAAGTTTTATAGTATTGAAATGAGTGATATAACATAACGTTAAATTTCACAAACGAAGTGGAAAGTTTTATAGAGATAGAGTATTGAAATCAGTGAGATAACATTACCTTAAACTTCGCAAACGAAGTGGTTTGAGGGTTATCTGCTTCGCCAATGACGATGCATCTGCAACTAGAGTATATTGTAAGCAGTTTCTGCAGGACCAAGAAGTCAAACAATTGCAGCACCCTCCTTACAGTTACTAAGTTTCTATGACTTTTTTTTTACTTTTTCCTGTTCTTACTACTCCAAAAGCGCTATTGGCAGTGCTGTGTATCAGTGTCTGCCAGAGTATACCAAGGGCAGATAACTCTGCAGCTTTCAGGTCAGACATAAGTAGGATTGAAAGCTGCATTTCAGTTAAGGGAGAATATTTTGATGGATTGATTTAAGAAATTAGCTTCAGTCTTACTTTAAAATGCCAGTCTCAAAATGTATTGAATACAGTACCCCTCATATATTTATACTCAAAGGCATTTTTTCATCCTCTTATATTTAGCGTACATGTTTTCATTAAAACGTGAATACTAAGTAATAAAGTTTTATTCCACTACTGTCTGCCATTTGATAATTAATTCAGAGATATTTATTATTTCTTCTAAGTCTCTGTTTCAGGAGATATTTTTAAATGCACCGGATACAGTAATTTTCAAGTTACTTGGTAAAGTTGCGTTTGTTTTGCGGTCAGTATACAATGCCTTGGCATAAAGCCAAGAATCTTGTAACAATATCTTTGTCTTTGTTATACTATTTAAAATATTAACGTCCATAATTTGTCAGATATGACCACCATGTTAAAAATAAGTTTTTTCTTCACATTCTAGCACTTAGCTCAAAGTCAGTGCATAATGAACATAATACGCAATAAAAGCAAACACAGCAAACGATAAAAGTCATTGGATAAAAAGTCAGTTCACCAAGTTATAAATGAGTTGAACAATGTGCTTTAGATTGATGATAATTAAGGCTTGGCAAGACATTTCTTGTTGCAGAACAAATTCTAAATGTTCAATTTGTAATGGTGGAAAAAGAAGACATATTTGAACAAAACTTGCAACAACATGACAAAGCTGCTGCTCAAATGAGCCGAAATCAATGCCGACAGTGACGCATGCAGGAAAATTCCATCTGTGAATCGTTTTAAAACAAGTCAATAAAAGCTATAATTGTCCCATGGAGAACGGGTCTGCCATAAATCTTGACAAGAAGGAAATTTGGAATTAATGAGCAACTTGGAAAGTATTAGACAGTTGAACAACTGTCATTCAAATTCCTTTATAAGGTTCGACTGCATTTAGCTACAGGTCAGGATGTGTCTTTCTTCCTTGATGTTTTAATTATCTTTTATATCTATGACTTAAGATTGAGCAATTCAGTAGGAGGCGACAGCTGTTTAAACATCGTGAGACGAACATTGGATATAGTTAAGCACGAAAAATGCAGCTTTAGGAAATGTAATTCGGTTCTATAATCTACAATGCAATTTGTCCACAAATCAAACAAATTAAAGCTTTGCTTTTTTACTGTGGAAGTTTCTCTGTTGTTTGTTCTAAAGTTATCAATACTATGTAATTATTAAAAAAATACTTTAACATACCATCATTTTAATAGTCTTTCTTGTCACACTACTCAAATGCTCATCATTGACTTAACCCTGCACATTGAGTTTCTTAATGCCAATTTGTGAGATAAAAGTATCACCTAGCACCATCTTTGTAAGAGTACTTACGTCCTATTGGTCAATTTAAGATTCCTGAATGCCTACGCCATTAATAAGGTCGCTTTTGATTTGGATCGCTACCGTCTGTTTAGGCCATACCTTCAAATAAATGATGTCACATACAACGTTAATTGCGATATTTAGATTATTCTTCCACTTATACGCTAATATCGTCCGGTCAGATTATTGTCGTACTTGTCGATTCATGCAATTCCTGCATCTGAAATAAGAATCTAATTTACATAAGCTAAGTACTAAGGGGGAGGTTCCCCTGGTGGATCCCCGTATTTAAGTACGGCTGAATATTTTAATATGTATTATTTCAATGACTAAATTCTATTTGTCGTTTAAATAAATATATAGGCTTGATATGCTTTGGTAGTTTATTTATCCCCGAGATATGTAAGTCAGATATACCCGAAGTACAAACCTAGGGGTTGTAGCCACCCTGTTAAATGACTTTGTCCTGAGAGTTTAAGGAAATATAACCCGTAACTCCCAGTACAGCTTCGGCTGCACGTGCATTAATCTGAGCCAAACTCGAGGGCTGTAATCACTACACCCACGGGGTCGACTTGGGACGTAGCTATTCTCTTATATTAAGGGTTTACAAAGTAGTGCCGGTTTATCTCTTTGCTTTCGTGATGATAAGCACATTCCTGATTTAATGATTAAAGCACAATAGTGCAGTTTGTCGTTTTCTGACAGAACAAAGTTTTGATATAGCCATACCTCTCACATATCTCAATGAAACATCGCCTAGAGATAAGCATGCTTTTACCGGATTAACTGAATCTACAAAATAATTTAATATCTTCTTTTTTTTTACGAAAAATAGAATTTCATATTATACGAAAGTAAATTTTTTGGGTTAGATTATGTGTTAAATTGGTAAAAAAGTCCTATTAGTTAACTTTATGGATACAAAAGTTACGAAGAAATGTTATTTCTTTTTTTGTGTGTGACTCAATTGAGTAAGGCACACAATTCTTGTCTCATGCTGATAGTAAAAAGTAATGTAACTGATCACATAAAAGGATTTATACATTCTACAAAGCAGTAAGCTTTACTTTCCGATAGATACACCTCACAAGGGACACTTCATAAAGTAGGTGTAGCAAAACAATAAAAACAGAAGTTTCTTATGATACGTTTAGAATTTCTTATTCCGAATAGGAACAAGTGATATAGCAGACGCTTGTTGACAGGTTTTAATTTCTGTTAACATTTTGGAGCCAAGCCTCATACAATGTTGTCAACAACAACACCCCTATGACCCAAGACTAATTTATAATCGTTCATATTGACGGGATTCCACTAAAAGCCTCTCTCAAAAACGTCTTGGAGAGGATGGTGCGATCAATTAACATGAAGTTATTGCAATTGGCTTCAGTTTCACGTGTTTAGATTAGACACTCTACAATTTGCTGATGAACCGACGGTGAATGATACAATATCATGTAACAAGGGTATTTAAGTAAAGAATGTTTAACTTGACTATACCGGTGATTTGATATTTAGTAACAGAATAGGACAAACAATCATGAACATAGGATATTGTAATAAAAATGCAAGCCCCACTGGTGATTCTGTTTTCAAAATCATAATGTGTAGTGTCTTCCTTAAAAATGTAGAGGAATACGTAAAGAAATGAATAATTTCTAAAATTTCATTTGACCTCTAGTGCACAGAAAACATGAAATAGCAATGTATTTAGAAATACATGTAACATGTTTTGTGTAGCTCTCTGGCGGTAAATTAGAGAAGCGTATTATAAGATTCTTCAATGGAAATACTGTTAGTAACGGGACTAAACTAATCCAGCCACAATAGACCGGATATTTGCCAATTAAAAGACAGAATAATAACCTTTTCAGTTACAGTTTCAAGTTGTATCAGTATATATCCATGTCATATTATTTCCTTCCGTATGTCATTTGTATAACCTGGAAGATGGTGCACATGTAACAAACAAGCAACACGCTTACACAAGTATCTAGAGACTGACTTATTGATTACCGTTGAAGACGAATTCCATTTCCAGTGTCAATCACTGTCATTGCCCAGTGATTAGAGAGCGAAACAAAAACAAAGTCAATTTACAAAGGGATAATAATTGCAGAAAAAGCGACCAATTCGAGGCATGCTATCTCATCCAATAAAGTACAAGTACTGGAATCAGTTTAATTAAGTTTTTTATATAACATTTAGTGATACGTGTTAACCTTAAATCATTTTTCTTGCTAAAAGATTTTTTGCTAAGAATAAATCATTGAATCGAAAGTCTGGCGAAAAAAATGCATCCCATATTCGAGTCCAGCTTGAAAACTGAAGCATTCATGTCCTCGCCAATATCTTATTCTATTGGTATTCAAAATCATTTAGTTAATTTGTATTACAGATCGCATATAGTATATAAACAATTAAGACAGTATTCTTATGGGCTTAATTTAACCAATAATCTACCCAGGCATGTTTCCACTTTAAATAAATTGTCTTATAAAGGAACTAGCAGAACAGATAAAAGTGACTTAAGTATGAAACCAAAGTTTTTCTCTAGGTAGGAATTTTAACCCTACTCTTAAGTTAGTTTAGTTGAATTGATTGCTATAAGATGTATTAGATATTTTACCATTGATTTACTTTGGTTGAAAATACATGTATAGCTAGTTACCAAAATTGGATGAGAAAAAATACATTGACACAATGTCTCGTAGCAGATAATGCCAATAATATTATTTCAGGACAAGCGGTGTTCTTTTCAAAGTCATTCACACACAAAATAAAATTAATTTTAGGAAATTCATTCACATCTCGAACAGTCGGGCAGAGATGCAGGTTTATAACAGATCTTTCTAAAGCGGCACACCCTTGTGTGTGCTTTTAATTTATCTTTACGCCCTTTTTTGATGTTACTTGTGTTATTTATGGGCAGATGGGTTAGGTTTCGTACTTGTCTAGGTTAGTCAGCAGCAATCTATAATGCTTAGCTAATTCATGCCTGTCGGCTACACTTACCACCCTTATTTTCATTTCTCCTCAACATATATTAACAGTTTCTAAAACAAGATTGTGTGCATACCGCCTATATCTCATTCTTCTGTGTTTTTCTGAGAAGCCGCCGTAGCGCAGCTGTAGCGCGTTTGCATAAGGACCAGAGCGACCAGGATATCGACCCCGTTTTAGTTGTATCCTAAAGCAAGACAAAATGATTTCCACCATGCTTTTCTCTCGTTTAGAGACTGATCCAAACTGAGTTAATTCTGGAGAGCTATTTCAGTAATTTATAAGAATTTGTTTCGCAATGGAATATAAGTATAGTTTTAGTGTTAGTGAATTGATAAAATGTCAACCGTAATGTTGTGACAATGATATTATTTGTTTTTTTCATGTTCCAAACTAAAGACCCCGCTTTTAACTCTAAAATCTTATACCAACTATCCATATGCCAATGGAAAGCAGAACCAGTCGTTTCTTCATATCATGATATTCACAAATTACCCTTTAAAGCTCAAAGTTTAATGTTTGGTATCCGGCTGCTTCGGATATGAGCTCGACTGTAAAGAAGTTGACGAACATGAGTCCTGACTTTGTTCCTGTGGCTTTGACCTATGTTATAATATAGAGTTGAATACTCATGGCTGCACAATTATGAAACCTAGAATTAATTCAATGGTGTCCTTTTACGATCTTATATACTTAAATTCTCTGATCAAATGATGGTATTGGAGCAGAAAATCGAGATGTAATTAGTTTGATCCAAAAGCAATTATAAATACATGTAATAGTTTCACTCCGTAGAGATGCGACTGATATTTCCGTGTGAACTTCGCAGGAAAGCAAGCGGACATAGCGATGATAATTTTATATTTAAAACATATATATCATGTTGATAAAATTTAAAAATGAAAACAGAATTCCTTATTTTTCATACTGCAGGGTGACAAACAATGGTTTTCTGCAGTCTTTTACAAAACAGTTTGTTGCTTGCGTTGCTCGACTTTGTGCTCTGTTTTGTAATTTTCGGAAGATCATCTTAACACTTTATTAGTGCAAAGATACCTAGTGTGTGGTTCATTTAAACATTCGGTAAAGACGTGCATATTTTTCATATTGAACAACTCACATTTGCATCAATTAATTTAATTACACGAAATATTACTTAAATCATAGACTAGCTCACTTTTTCAATTTATTGTCTCAAGTTCAAGACATACTTAATAAATGATTATGATAATGTAACAATTTACATTATTTCTTCTTTATATTTCAGTGCCAAAACACAGGACTTATCCTTGAAATTTAAGAACGCATCAGAAGCTATCGAGAGACTACTAGATGGTTATGACATCCGGCTCAGGCCAGACTTTGCAGGTCATTGAATGATCTTTTATATCTTCTGAAAGCAATATTAAGTATTACAATACATGTGCAATTTACAATTAGCAATATCAAAATAATTGAATGTACATGTATACGAATATCTGCTTCCTATGTATTGTTGTGACTGGCTATATACGGAGATTGTTCAATGTTGTATTGAAAATTATAACTCAAACGAAATATGATATGACACCATGAATGACATCAAGGGCCACTTGCTCCGTAAAATGAATTTATTTAGGCAAAGAAACGTTGTTAAGATATAAAGAAACATAAACAAATAGACACTGTACAAAGAAAGAATTTCTACGTTTAATAAAATCTTAATATGTGGACATTCGTCACGGTATCCATGCTCAGAAATGTATTGTTAAAACTTCATAACCCTCATTTCTGTATTATCCATCTTTCAGTGTGAAATAAGCATTTAGTATTTTCTTTTTGTTTGTTTCATTTAAAGACTGATTGATCATCTAAATACTTTTCAAATTATTTTCACGTGTTTCGCTGATTATGTTATAAAGTACTTTTTCTAGTAGTGAGAAAACAAATCATCTATTATAATACTAAATGAATTAATATTTAATTTAAAGGAATTCGGCATATTAAATGTACAAATCAGACAATACAGGAAGAAGAGACGCAAGTCAACTAGAGCAAGTCATTTTTTGTTGCAAATTCATCTCCTAAGGACAGTAGTCTAAACTTTTATGTCATATTATGTATAATAAATAAATCCCACAGACAAATAGTTATTTTCCGTGATGTAACCTATAATGACAATTGTATTGTTTTCAATTTGTAGGTGACCCATTATCTATTGGTATAGAAGTGATATTGGCAAGCTTTGATGCTATATCAGAAGTTAATATGGTAAGTTACGATTATGTTTCTAGGTCAGATCTGGAATGTTGACGATGATCTAAGATTTTCAGACTGTCATTATGTTGTACGATATTTTGTACAATAAATCAGTTCCCTGGTAGTGTCAAGTTAGCTTGCATGTACAGATTAAGTGAGTCTACCATTGTGTTTGGTTGTGGATAAAGAAATCTCATCCGAGAGTTAGAGATAAGTACATAAAATAATGCTTGCCGGGCTTTTCGTACTTACTTCGTGCCGAGGGTGAGATTTCTATTTCCACAACCCATACGTAATGGTAGATTTATTTTCTCACCGATTGATATGCATAAAATAAGTCAATTTTGCATAAAATTACAACAATTAACAAAACTTTGGTGCGGAACGTCATTGTGTACCACTGGCACCAGAGTACTGAACTGCCCTGTAATGTTAACAAAATACTAAAAGTATACCTACATAACACACACACTATAATGAAAAAAAATACACAAAAATGGTAAAAAAGTTATTTTCTGACAAACCCCCATATACACTGTTCTATATGTGAATAATATAGAACAGTGTATATGGGGGTTTGTCAGTAAATGACTGTTTACCATTATTTGTGATTTGTTTCATGATAGTGTGTTATTTATGTATATTTTTTGGCATTTTAGTACTCTGGTGCCAGTGTTGTGTACCTCTGAAGCAAAATGACGTCATTTTATGACATTTCGCTTGATTCTCTGAGTGAATAAATCATATTCAGACGTTTCAACGTTGCTTGGGTGTGAGATAACCAGTGTTAAGATAAGATTATCTGTCATTGGTAAAATAAGCGGAATATGCATCTCATAGGTGAGAAAAAAGTTTTCGTTAGTCTTGTGAAAAATAGCCACGCATGTGCTTTGTTACGTAATGCGTTTGAAATACCAAGGGCTATTTTGTGTGGTAGGCCTAGATTTTATATTATGTAACTCTACAAATGTTTTATTCAAACATTTAATTGTTCTACATAAATGTAAGGAATGACTTGACTTCCTGTTCTTTTTTTAATAAATAAATCGATTGCTTTTGTATGATCTTTTGCTGGTCATTTTCGTTGTTTTACGGACAGTTGATATAATGCTCGCGCATTGGATCCAAATTGAAGGCAAATATAAATCATGTTAGTTATTCTTATTTAACAACGTTATTTGACAACGTTAAACTATAAACAACTGAACTACAACATAAATATCCCCACCCCCCCCTAAAAAAAAAAAAAAAAAGAAAGAAAAAAAAAACAAACAAAAAAAACACGCAGCATTTGCAGCAAGTAGTCGTTGTATATATTTGCTCGAACTACGCCTGAATACAGCTTGATCTATTGTATCTCGTTAATGCTAGCTAACACTTTTAATACTACCGGTACTTGTTTTACATACAAATGTAAAACTTTTCGTCCAAACATCATTATGGTAAAGTGGGACCACTCGTTTGTTTGACCCATGACCTATACAAACACAAGCCTTTTGATATGTATATACCAACATGTATTCAATACTCGTCCCATGAAATTTATTTGTCTACTTTGTCTACCACAGGATAGGAGATGGACGGGCTATTGATATCGGTCATGTAACACGGTGAAGACATTTCTCTACTTTACACCCCTTTGAGACTATCAAGATGTAATGAATCAAACGCACCCAGACATATAGTTTGACAATCCTCTTTAATTTATACTTTTGGCAATATAATATAAACGTTGTCTACGTATTTAGATAAATGGATCCAAGACATTTCAGATGAAAAACCGCATGGTGCAAAACAAATCAGGAGTATCCTTATCAATGTGACTGATTTTGAAAGAAGACTCATCCTTGTGAGCTTTATAAAGGTTTACATTGTACTATACTGACTAAGTTAAAAAATTATTCTTTTTGACAAACGTACTTTGTTATAATGACAAACGCTATAGGGATTTTATAAGCACATCTTTGTAAAAATGGCTAAAACCGAAACCTCTTTTCGTCTGGAGGCTGCGTTTTTGGTACGTGGCATTCCCTGTTTGATATTATTTTTGTTTTTATAAAAAATCATTGTTAATGTGATTCATGTTGATATCCTTATGAATCACAACTGTTGACTGCCAAAATAAGAATGTGCTTATTGCATTATTCACTGTTAAAATATGTGCTAATTGCATTGTTAACTGATAAAATATGTGCTCATTGCTCTGTAACTGATAAAATATGAGCTTATTGTACTGTTAACTGCCAAATATGTGCCCGTTGCAGGGGAGTAATTTAACTTTCGTTTCATAAATGTACCAGTGCCATACCCCCATGATCTGTAAGAAACTGTTTAAAGTCCTCTTAAAAAGAGCCCATGATCAATGTGCGATTACAGTGATTTCAAGTTTGCAGCGGCTCTAACTCCCCGACCACGTATGTGGTATAATAAGTATAAAAAGTAGTCCCTAAACACCATCAAACTCATCACTCACCATACTTTTCGCAGAAGAATTAATCTTCAAGTTACCGGTAAAGGCAGCAGACAAGTTACACACATCACATTATTATGTGAATCGAGGTCTTATTATATCGTATTTAAAATCAATGGCATAACAAACTCTTAATCATATCGTGGTTTGATATTATTTTAATGTCTTGTAAATATGTTTTCAATACAAACAAGAAAACAACAACAACATAATCTTTATAATATTTCTATACACCTGAATTGGTCCGAGAACTTTGACTCACAGCCTACATATTTTCTTATTTATTGATTTCTTCGGGGTTTTCTTATTTTGTTTGTTTGTTTATTAATTTTTAATTAACTAATTACTTAATTTTATTGATTGTCGAATGCAGAAGTTGTTTCCATTTGTTACACTCTTGATGCTCACCTCAATTTCACCAGAACACTATCACCGTAGCAAAAGTTGTGATCGAATTATTGGTCATGTGATGACATCTGTCTACTGTGCTACGGCGGCGCCACAAATAAAGGTGGAGGATAAAAGTATCAAAGGAGCAGAAAAAATTCCGGTACTGCAACATTCCAAATGAATTCTTTATTTTGAAGAACGTTTGCTAGAAAAAAAAACGTTCAGGACTATACAATCACGATGTATCTGAACCAGCACTGAAACAGTTAATTACCAAAAAGTCTATGTAGTTTAAATGTCTTGCAGGACTATGCAAACACGATGCATACAACTGACCAGTACTGAAACAGTTAATTATCCAAAAATCTATGGAATTTAAATGTCTTGTTTTCTAACTTTAGGACTATACAATTACAATATATCTGAACCAGTACTGAAACAGTTTATTATCAAAAAAGTCTATGTAATTTAAATGTTTTGTATTTTCAATTTTCAGGATTATACAAATTAGACGTATCTGAACCAGTGCTGATACAGTTAATTATCAAAAAAGTCTATGGAATTTAAATATCTTGTATTTTTAACTTTCAGGACTACACAATCACGATGTATCTGAACCAGTACTGGGAGGATAACAGACTTGCCTTCTCCAACAATCAGACAGACAGCATGACACTCTCAGGTGTGAACGGTATATATATATTAGAACCGATTAACAAGGCTCAAAAATATAGATGTATAGGAGGCGATTAATTGAAATAATTTATTTCAGAGAGCTGTGCTGGCATATAGTCCTATCCTATATAAGATATCATTCAGGAAAGCTTTTAGGTATCACACAATAGTTAAGTTCAAATAATTAATGTCGCAATACCATTAAACAATTTAAATTCGGCATTTCCCACAGAGCAGTTTCCAATTTAAGTCTAGCACGATTTATTTGAAAAGTACCCCCCCAAAAAGCAACAAACTAACAAACTTTCTAAACAAGTGTTAAAGCTTACTACATATACATGTCAATGTTTTATGATCTTTATCCAAGGTAAACATTCCGATAACAATTCTTTTTAAATGTCTTGTATTTTGTCTAGATTACTTAATATGTTTTCAACTGTTTAACTGAGCAATATCATTTTCTGTTAACTTTATATTCTAAATTGCTTTGCTCAGAAAATGAGGTACGAATATCATGAAAAAGTATCTGCCAGTAAAAACATAGTTTCAGACGTTTATAGACTTTCACAGACCCTTATACGATTTAGGTTTTGAAATTGATAGTCTGTCTGAACAAAACTGTCATCGACCACTTTAAAATTATTGCAACCACTTTTTTAGCCTTTGTTACGTATTTCCCTTACCAGAAATGAAATAATTCATGAAACCATAAAGTTTGTATTGCAGGAGATTTCGCTGAGAAAATATGGGTGCCTGATACATTTTTTGCCAACGACAAAAGCTCGTTTTTACACGATGTTACTGAAAAGAACAAAATGATCAGACTGTTTGGGAACGGTTCAATAATTTATGGCATGAGGTGAGTACAACATGTTGTGTAGGGAGACACAATATTTCATTTGAAATGAAATAATGAAAGAAAATGAATGAACATTTAACTCCAAGAGAATAGTAAAAAATTCTAATAGCCAGTAATTATGAAAAACTGTCTTTAAATAGATATGTAAATGCACTGTAACGAAATACATGTATTATACATTTACAGACTTATGTTAAGGTCAAGTAGTTTTATAAACCTGCATGAAGGATATATTTGATCAGTGTGTTTCAATTAGTGCAGATCGTCCTACTCAACGCCGTAAGAAAATCAAATGTGATTGCATTTCAGGAGGGTATTATTCTAAACCACAATATCACTGCTAACATGCACATAATATACTGTAACAGTAAAACAGGCACTTGCTGTGTAAGATCTTGAAAAAAACAGTTTTGGTCATGCAAGAATCTTTATTATAGTTGACCTGTTTTCCTATATCTTTGTATTCTAGGTCGTCTATTAGATCAATAGTAGTTGGAAAGTTATTACATTAGGCCAATGTTTATATCTATCATGATATAAACTATCTAAGTAAGTCATGTTTGCAATCCCTAGAGACTTTTCAAGCAAACGAATTTATTCCTGTATTTTCTTGCTATTACCATCTTATTTTACAGTATGGAAATTCTATAAGAGCTCACAATTCGTGTCAAATGTAAATCTGATATAATCCGGTTTCTCCTCTTCCGCGAAATTCTCTTGTGTAAAAAGAAAAAAACACGCGATATGATAACATGTTTTCTCTCGTAAAGTCGTAATTTCTCATGAAAAACAACACTCATCTGGCTTTGTGAAATCCTGTGAGATGGAAACAGACAGTTATTATAATTATGCTTTTGAAAAAAAAGTAATAAAAAGAAAAAAAATAACGTGCTGAATTTACTTAAATTTATTTGTAATTGTACTTACACAAGGACCTTCACGCGATTAGACGATGAATAAACGTGTACTGTTCGACCAAACAGAAACTTTCCCTAAAATTGCATTCTTTATAAGTCTGGACATTTTTCGCCATTATCTGTATCCATTGCATGCTAATAACACTTCAAAAATTTAATTATGCAGCAATACACCAGACGCCTTTATAAAAGATTTCAAGAAACACCAGAAGACAAAACTGTTTTGCGACTACAAAAATTCGCGGACAGACATTGTAGAGAAACAAGATCTGCAAGAAACATTCACGATTTAGTGATGTGATACTGCTATCGTTTCACAAAGCTTATGTGGGGTTAGCTGAACACAAACATTTGACGGTTCAGGTGCATATAACAAACACATTAAAATAAAAAGCTCACCTTTATCAGTGCATTAGTGATGCATTTGTATAATAGTGTGGCCTGGGAACAAAATGTAAATCTAAAATAATGGTAAATACGAAAAAGATTATACTGTTAAGGAAAATTACCGGGTTCCTTTCCGGAATGTTAAAGTCGTGCTCGGAAATGGTCATACAAATGTAATTTGACTCAATTTCCTTTTCATTCCCTCGAGAAATCAAGTTACGGCGAAAGGGCGTATGCCAAGGAACCGTAGAAAAATTGCATTTAACTAATGACTGGTAAATATTTATTACTAGCTTTGGATGTGAGTGTTTTCTGTCATTTAGAGGTTTTTGACAGGGTTCCTTTGTAAGGAACACATGATACAGCAACAAACGGAGAACATCGTATAAAAGTTTAGTCATAAGCGAAACTTGTCAGGAACTAAACGATCGGCTTTCTTATTATTTGTAAAACTATTCCTTTTTTTGGCTATTTGTTGACAAGCATATTCCTTATTCTGGCAAATTACTGACAAACACTCCTTACTCTGGTTAATATTATAGAAACATATTCCTTATTCTGACTAGTTGTTGACAAACATATTTCTTATTCTTGCTAATTGCTGACGAGCATTGTCCTTATTCTGACTAGTTATTGACACACATTCTCTATTCTGGCTAATTGTTGAGAAACATATCCCTTATTCTGACTAGTTATTTACAAACATTTTCCTTATTATGGCTAATTGTTCACAGACATATTACTTATTCTAGGTAATTGTTGAAAAAAATATTTATTATTTTGGCTATTCCTTATTCTGGCTAATTGTTGACAATCATATTCCTTATTATGGCTAATTGTTGACACAAATATAAATTATTCGGGGTAATTGTTGAGAAACATATTGCTTATTATGGCTGTTTGTTGAGAAACATATTCCTTATTCTGACTAGTTATTTACAAACATATTCCTTATTCTGGATAATTTTGTCAATCATATTCCTTATTATGGCTAATTTTTGACACACAATTTACTTATTCCGGCTAGTTTTTGACAAACATATTCCTTATTATGGCTATTTATAGAGAAACATACTTATTCTGGCTAATTGTTGACAATCATATTCGTTATTATGGCTAATTGTTGACACACATATTACTTATTCCGGCTAATTGTTGACATGCATATTCCTTAATATGGCTATTTGCTGAGAAACATTTTCCTTATTATGGCTAATCGTTGACAAAGATATTACTTATTCCGGCTAATTGTTTACAAACGTGTTACTTATTCTGGCCTATTGTTGACAAACATGTTCATTATATTGGCTAATCGTTGACAAATCTAATTACTATGATGAAATATAAGAACAAATAAGCAAATCATACATGTAAAAAGTGACAGAAAACAACAATACATAATAAACATATATCAATCAATCGCAACTACAGTCTCAGCATATTTCCTTAATTAATCCGCCAACACAGAAATTATAATGACAAAACTTCATCTCTATGGTTTATACAATGTATAATTTTGTTTGTGACTAAACTTTGAAGACTGCCTCATCTGCAATTTAAATAGAAAGATGACTCCTAGAAAATGACTATAATAACAGAATACTTCCAGTTTGATTTTTTCGTAAGTGCTTATGAATTATTTATAGATTCTGTCTACATCTTTCTCCTATGAGAAATCAGGCGTTTGCAGGAAAGAAAAGAAAAACACTTTGAAAAAATTGAAATTACATTTAAATTAGACGGTTGAAGTTTACATATCACCATTTTTAATATATTTTTCGTTGAAGTACGTACCGTAAATTTTATTCCCTTTTAAAAACAAGATTATAGGTTTTGTCAAAGAAAAAACTACTGAAACGGTTCAATTATTAAACTGATTTTATTAACAACAATCCTGTGTCAGGTGACAATGCTTTTGTAACATCATCACGTTCGTACTGGTAACACCTATGACTTAACATTTTAACGTTATTGTCATTTATTTCTTTACTTTTATAATTTCTTTAAACTAAAGTCACTTAGTGTTTGAAATTATATTTTTATCCAATCGCAGCGCATTATTCGCTGCACTTTAACTTGGGTAAACCGATATTTATATACTGAGTCAGTGAATGGGGAAATATTGCTGATTTACAAAGATAAGTAAAACACTTAGTAGGTTAATGTTCATTTTGATGCATTATTACAATAAATAGATTAGAATGAACACTAACCTATACATAATTGACACTTTAAGGATAAATATAAAGGCCAATTAATTAGTAAAACAAAAACATGATGCTGTCAAATTAATAAGCAAAGTGCAACACGTGATATTCTAGCTGGATGAAATCACGTGCATCACAACATAACGGGTACACTATATGCAGCCATACTTCTAGACTGGCATTCAGTTCTTGCATTTACTATTTCATCTAATGATTATCCGATCTTTTAATTCGTACTAAATTAACTCCCTTTGCTGCCAAAATGTATTGCAAACTGATTTAATCACCGTTTTCTAGGCCAAAAAGGTTTAAATTTGTCATAGTCTCGTTAGAAAAAAAGCTGAAAGTATTTTGCTTGGAGGTTTAATGAAACATATTTATCATCTTGTTCGGTGGCGAGGGCTACCTTACTTCTTGTCTTTTATAAGGATCAATCAAAAAAACTATATTCCCAATATAAAAAACACCAAAGTCACACAGTTTAAGTTTAAATGTACTGTATTGATCAATAGTAAGGTGGCGTATATAAAGAATGTGCTTACAGATAAACGTAACAATAATTTCTGCATTGTCATTTCAATTTTTACCACTATAGATTTACGAGTTTTTGTTAAGGCATTGTTTTGATGCCGTAAAACTAAATTCGGTATTTTCTTGTTTGACAAAATAAGCCTGAAACAGTTCAAGTCGCATGCTTGATATAAATACACAAAGTCTAGAAACAATCATCTCAACTAATGTATTTCATCCGCAAATGATTCTATTTCTTTAAGAATCGAACACATAGCTTTATAACGTACAGTTATACAATCATTTAATATAGCTTTTGCGTTTGTAAGGGAAAATATTTAGTAAGTTAATCATGACTTAAGTACATGCATACTGTATGAAGATATGTTTGTATGCCTGGCCAAACGTTGCACTATTTAATAGTCATTTGCATTTGAAGCTTGGCTTCATTTCACTGTTTTGTCCTTGGTGTTTTCACTTCGAAACTAAGTTTGTAAAGTACATTATAATTTGTGTTAGAATTTAACAAAATCCAAAACATACTTTTCATTGTAAAACATAGTTTATAATGTTTAAAAAAGTAAAATTGATTTTATTCAACCTTAATACGATACAAGAACTTATGTCAGTATTATGTAATTGACTTGCAACGTAAAGCAAGTACAGTATTTGTGCCATATTAATCACACTGCTTACTCTTTTTTTACAGACAAATATTCTTTATAGACAGAAACCACGCTTTATTACCTCTTTTTACTGTCTAGATAGAAGAGTTTTCTTACTTTCGTTGCAGATTTACCACGACGTTAGCCTGCATGATGGATTTACATCATTATCCCCTCGATGTCCAAAACTGCACAGTGGAAATAGAAAGCTGTATGTAAACACATCTAGTAACATAAATAACTGAAATTTAAAGGTCCATTACTAACATCAAATCGAATTTTCTTTTAATTCTTAAATTGTAACAGGGAAATACAGTTTGAAACTGGCTTATAAAACTTTACAATAGCCGTGGAATATTTCCCTGTTTGAAATACTGCTGCAGAAAAACGAGTGAATGTTTATGTATTTCCTTACATTGACATGGGTGGTCTTTTTGTCCTACTTTTGCTGTATTGAATGTTGTAAACAGTCAGACATATACTTTGCACATTATTTGAAGTAAAGTTCTTCGATTATAATTCAAAATAGGCATGCTTATTTATGTACAACCTATTTACAGCCTCTCTCTGGGAGACTTCTGGAAAATTACAAAAATTTTTGAAAACGGGAAAACCTACTTTCGTTTTTGAAAAGGCAAAATATAATTTATTAATTCTTTTGTTAAACACAATATGGTCACATTCAATGCAGTGTGTCATATTTTTCCTTCTGAGAAGACGCCCGTTACGATTTCAGATTTAAAAGAAAATTCGATTTGGCGTTAGTAGTGGACCTTTAAGTAAGTTTCAAGTTTAGTGACACATATGAAAATATCTTCTAAATAGCTTAAACTGGCAGGTTTGTACAAGAAAATTGTGGCTAAATATACCGTATTTCAGATTTATTTCGAGGACATCAAATTTCGCGATTTTGGTACTGATTTGAATTTAACGAATCAAATTTAACATTAATTTTCAAGATTTTAAAAAAGGTGATTTTTATTTAGCGTGTTAAACTAAGGACGAAATTTACCAAATGTTATTTTTGACGGCGATGTTGTTATTATCATTAACATTTTGCAACATTTTATCACTTACAATGAATCGAACATGATGCATAATCGCAACTTTTCCAACATAAAAGGTGATGCATTGCAAATGAGAACTGAATCATACTTACCTGATGTGGAAAAGGTAGCAGAACATTTCTCTTAAAAAACAAAAGACATGTCCACACATGTGCGTCAAAGTGGTTGAATCAAAACATTTTCAAATATAAATGTAATGAAATACTCGGTGGTCTGATAATGATTTAATGATTTCAGATTTGTAGTGAAAATATTTAAAGAAACATCAAACGATCATACTCAAAAATATCGTTTTGAGGAATGTTTACAATAACTATTGAGCTTTTATACATTAAACAATCAAGACAGACATTAAAGTCCTAGGATCACATTGATTTTATTGCTCGTGGAAAAGAGTTGTCAGAAAGCGAAGTAAGAAATTATTTTGGTACACAAAAAGATCATTTCCGCTGGTAAGACATCTTTCTTGGTAAAATAAGAGCTACTTGTTATTTTGATCCTGGGACTTTAAATTTAATTTCAACCACCTGACGCAGGAACAACTTAATGGAACAGCAGCGATATCTTTTATGTAATTTCCAGACAAATTGATTTGAAAGACATGAGGCAGATCAGACAGTAAAATCTAAAGTGTAAGACGTAATAGCACTACTGTAATATATAAGAGAGCCTCACATATTACTATTGTCAAAATGCAGTTTATGGAACAATAAATATTTTAACTTTATTAGAGTATAGGCTCGTTTGAACAATGGTATTGAAGTTTATGTATAATTCATTTCGTAAAGGCGACACAGCAGTATCTCCATTAAACAATGTCTGTGTCATTAATGTGAATTTTGAACTTTCCAAAACAGACATTCACTTAAAGAAATGGAGGATAATTGTTGGTTTCGGTGTATAATTTCACCGGGTGGGCATCAAAAGTGATATTTTCACGAGTGGCGCATCTACGAGTAAAGATAACTACTTTTGGTTTTCACGAGTGAAATTTTCGTGATATGACATCGATACCAACAGTTTTTCTGTTCACCTTATTTTCAATTGGCTATTCAATGTAAAACCAGGTGTAGAATAAATCTTCCATAAAGAAAATATAAATGTTAGGTCTGGTACAACGTTTTGCGCATTGAATTCGTTTCGAACATTTGGCAAGTACGCGTGTGTAAATATACCATTCTTGTTTCCACATTTTATGTCTTGTTCAAGTTTTGTTTGCTAGATGGCAATATAAAACAAGCTTTTAGTATTCCATATTCCAGAAGAATTGATGTAGAACCCGCCCTTTTCTTCTAATGCCGAAATAACATGCATTCTTGTCGTTTAGCAAAGGTTGGCAAAAGAACAAAGTGTTTTAGAAATACGCCCTCGACTCGTTAAATAATTACTTCATCTTCGTACGAGTCAACAACCTCGAATCTGTCTTACTCTTAGATTGTATTGATGAAACTACAACAAATGAACATTCCTTCTAATTAAACAAACATTACATGTCAATCATTGGTGATCGTTACAAGGCAGAAATTAGTGAATGACCGAAATATTTGATTTATGAGAGAAAAAGCAGGAAAACAAACATGAATAAGGGGAATCTTGAGTGAGCAAGATATATATAAAACATAGGCGAGTTCGAAGATACCCTATGGGAAAATGTTCACTATATTGGTTTTATGTGTAATTGATCTTTGAATTAATGAGGAAATATTATTCCAACTTGACATGCAAATGTTCACCTTATGAAACGACCTGCATAACTTATGGTCCAAGCCCACTGTTCACAAAAAGGGACCATTTGTTTATAGTCTGGTCGATTTCTCCTTAACCACTCGAATGATTTCCCTTAAACTTGGATCATACATGTATGTTCATTGCATCAAGATGACGTGCATAGTATATGTCACACCTCGTATTGTTTTTTTTTTCGTTACCTCACTATAACTTCTAAATCGGTCGGGTGATTTACATGAAACTTGTGTCAAATCTTTGTATAACCAAAATGAATTAACGAATGTTTAAATCCCTCCGACTCAAGGTAAAATCACACGTTGTGACCATTTGTGTTTCATGCCTGCTCCATATCTCCTTAAGCGCTTGAAGGATCAAATAGGATCAAATGGTCACCTGATTGAGTCAATGTGTAGAACTTCTGTCACAACCCTTTCGGGTCAAAGTTAATGTCACACTCAGGGCTCAGAGGTCATTGGACAATATTTCTTAAACATCATGAAGGAGATTAGTCAAAGTGTCTATGTTATTGAAATCACGAATGCCAAGGAGTTTTTGGGTCTACGATCTCTATACTATATCTCCTTTACCCCCTGATGGATCGTTATCAATCTAGAGTCAAGACGTGCAGAACCAATCTTCAAGCTATGTGGGCTTAAGGTCAAAGTCTCATATATCTCACGAATAGTGGGCCTCGATAGCTCAGTGGTTATGACGTTCGCCTCCGGAACGGAATGCCCCGGGTTCGAATCCAAAACAAGGTGTGTCCTTGGGCAAAGACACTGAAACCACACCTGCCTCATTCTACCAAGCTGTAAATGGGTAGCAGGGATGAAAAACTCGCTGCCTCTCTCTCGCGAATGTGATGACATCTGGAATGAGTGTTCAAGAGCGTTTAAATAAGCTACGGAGCTTTCTTCGCAATCGAACTAAAATAAATTCGTATATACTAAATACGAGAATATTTCCTAAACTCCTTGAAGGATGTTAATAAAACATGGGTCAAATGTTTTCACCATGCCCTGGACATGTATATACATTGTATTGTGTGTTTCAGCAATATTTGACCACTGTAAAGTCAAGCGTAGGGTTTCAAGATCATCTGACTATATTTTATAGCTGAAAAACATGCTCAGCCTGGATGTTATGTAACAAATGTTCAATATGTATATAGATGTTCATGATTATATAATGGGAGAAGCCATTTCTTGTAAAATGCTTCGTTAAAGGGGATATTTTATACACATTCAGTGGTAATTTTAGTTTATATTATCACATTCCTCTGTTTGATATCATTTTATTTCTCAGCCAGGCTGAAGACAATAAGTTTTAGGTTCCAACAATGACTCATATATGTGTCTTAATGTATAAACCTAATGTGCATATGTTTCAATTCTTACAAAATACTGTGATAAAGATGGAAACAAAATGTTGAAAAGCTCTCTTTATCAAAATGTTTAAGGATTTTTAATGTACATGTATTACGTAAACAACTGATAGCTCTTTTCTATTTCGTGGATCGGGTAGATTGTAATATAAAGTTTGTATAATGATAGTTTTTGATATGATATGTATCATTTCTCATACGTTGGTGAGATCGATATATAGCATTTCTTTAATATCTATGTGCATAACTGTGTGTCATAAATCAGCTCATAGGAGATATAAATCGTGATCAGTAAGTTATACTGCCTAAATTACGCAAACTTATTATAGAGACCAATGAATAAAAGTTAGACATTATAAAAGTTACCCTGTTTAATGCAGTACGGTGGTTTAAAGCTGCCCGTTCTCAGATTAAAGTGGAAAAACTGTCTGAAATATACATATTTTAGAAGTGTATTATTCATTTGACCAAAATATCGATTTTTTTCAGATGGATACGCGATGTCAGACGTTGAGCTGTATTGGAGAACAGAATCGGTCCATAATGTTGATAATGTAGAATTGCCACAATTTAGTGTCGTTGACTACAAAGCTATAAATAAAATTGAATCATTATTGACAGGTAAAGTTCTTTTAATTTAAAACACATATCTGTTTCATTTAAGCCTTTAACTAAAATATTTAAGGCTAGGTTATATCAGGTATATTTGACTGGGTTATAAAGGATGCGACTTGTATTTGTTTGACCAATCATGGGTAAACGTGCGCTATCGTGGGTTATCTTTGGTAAGATTGCGGCGGAAAATCAGTATCCAGTCCTCTGCTCTTGAAAAGCTCAGAAAAAATCGTGCGACGAGGCGCTGGTAATTCCGCAATGCCGTGCTTGATCATTGTACTTACAAGTCTTCTACATCAATTATACATTTATTTTTATGATTATTATCACGTGACTACAACACTTTCTTTTCATAACAAAACACATCGCTTGCGACTTTACGACAAGTAATCCAATTGTCGTGCGACGTCGCACAACCATTGTATGGGTAAAAAAGTTAAATGGAGCCTTTGCATCGTACTGGTTGCTGCAGGAGCAATTCATTTACGGTTTCTGGTGGCTTTTAGCTTGTCAAAGAGATACGCATTAATAGTCGTATACTAGTGCAGTTAGTCGCGTGAAGTCGCCCGACTATCGTGAAATTATTATTGCAATTGTCATAGAACATATACTGCAATATTGTGCTACAATTTGCAAAACAGATGTTTGATACTGACCACAACCAAGCCCCAACGATAACCCCTGTCGCATGACAACAGAAATCATGGAAAGTCGCATCCGCGGTAAAATCTTAGCCATATATTTATTGTTCTTACTCACTTACAGTTAAGAAAAATCGACAATATTAATACACATGTTACATAATAAAGAATTCTAACATCGCATGACTAAGCTTCTACTTTGCTTACCGATGTAAGTAAATAAGTAAAACGTGCCATTATTTGCAGTTCATTCTACTATTTGCCCTTTATACATAAGTTTTGCTTTTGAGTAAGAACCGAAAAGGGAAATATTAAGAACACGGTCAACTCGCAGGCTATTTGTCAAAATATTATCAAATGCAAATATGAAAAGAAAATTGTTCATCTCGGAGTGTGCTTTTTGTCTCAGTCCACGGGTCACTACGACTTCTTGAAGATTACTCCGTTATTGAAATGACTTTAGACAGAGATCAAATTATGAACCAATCAATTAAAAACGGTCGTTTATGTAAAATCACAGATCGTAATATTTAGATGTACATTTTAATTCGTCATACTAATTTCATAAAACAATAAAATTTTTAATGACACATCCAAATTAAAGTCACACAAAACTATATACTGCAAAGAGCTTGAGGTGGTTAGAGTATTCAGGAAACGTTTTTATATAATTCCGTATTGGAACAAATTAACGCAAAGGACAATCAAGTAAGTGCTGTCATTAATGGATCCAGTCAAAGATTAAATGCTCTCATTTTACGTTCTCTACGTCATGTTATTGATCGTGAATTTTTTATACTTCATTACTGCCATAACTGGGAATGAATTTACTTTCCTGGAGCATACAAAGCGGCCTTGCATTACAGGCAATTTAATTACCCCGAAATTCCAGCGGAAATTTTCCTTCTAAGCCTTTTAAGCAAAGTGAATTTTCACATTGATCGTGAAATGCCATAAGAAATCAATCTAAATTCATCCTTTGGATCTTAAAATCGTCTGTATTCCAAATTTTATTAGCACAATAAAATATCGTTTCTGTCATGTTGCAAACCAAAACCACATATTGCGGTACTTGCGATATTTCGAAACGCAAACTGCGCAACTATTAACAATAAACTGGAAAAAAGCAGTTTTACAGAAAATATTGTACGAACAACTTTTTTCAGTCAGAATAAGAAGCGACTTTCTCTCGATTAATGTTTTCGTTTGGAAAGAGGTATCAACATTCCTGAAACAGGTTCCCTTTTTATAAACAAAACAGCATGTTTTGCATAGGAAAGCAATTTCGTTAGTACAAACAGTCCACTTATCATTGTTGTCACATATAAACAGTATTTTATTTCATCGAAAGTGTCTATGTCGTTTAACACATTAATTTCATATGATAGTGTGAAAATATTGTTTGTAACTGTGCTTATTAGGTCCACCAACCTCGTTCGAGGTATAGTCGGTACGACCCGGTAGTGTGAAAATAATTACTTAAAGTCGCTTATATATGCAGACTATAGTGGACGTGGTTAGGATCCTAAAGAAACTTAAATATAAGTTGGTTAACATTCTAAAACTATTAAATATTTAGAAACTATCAAGTCTTCTTGTCAGCGAGTTTGTTTGCTGACATGTAGTTGTCGAAGTATCTACAAGCTTCTGAATGTTGTAATGAAGAATTTTAATAGCATTGGCTTACGTAGACAAACTATCATCAAAACTGATTTGTCCAAGAGGATAGATATAAACTTTTAAATTCCGGTTGAAATACTGATGGCAACATTGATTGGATAATAGAATTAAAACATATACCCTTCTTTCTTGCGACTATACTTGACGCCAACTTGAGTGGCGTTAAGGTCGTAAAACATGTAGTCATCAAACAAATTGTATATGCAATGATTTAGTTTCATAGAAAATATGAAGATTTTGCTTATTTAGAATTCAGACTTCACCGAAACTCATAGTATCCTCCTTGTGTTCCATTTTAAATATATTTGCACCTAATATTCTTCAGAAATAATCTTGAAATTTCAAAGAGTAGCTTAATTCAAAAGAAAGCAAAAAATAAAATTTAAGTATATTAACTAACACCTGTTTATAATAAATGTTATGGTTTCGTTTCATAGGAACATTTTTCTCAATCTCGAAGCACTATTTTCCCACAAAAAGACTCTCTGACATACCATGTAATGCCTTCTAAGGACAAGAAATATAAATATGTTGAAAAAGCAACTATCAATGAATCACAGGGTTACTTGTAATATAACAAGTATTACCACTTTAATGTAAATTGATTTATTTCCATTTTATTATTCAGTCGTATATTGAGTCTTGGATTTTCTTTGAGCCTGCTTCTTATGTATCGTAAGACCTTTGTCTCTCAAATTTCTCTGTGTTTAATTTCAGGAAAATACCAAAGATTGTCACTGAGTTTCAAGTTACAGAGGAATATTGGCTACTTTGTATTCCAGACATATTTGCCATCTATTCTCATTGTAATGCTTTCTTGGGTTTCATTCTGGATCAATCATGAAGCGACGTCCGCAAGAGTGGCTTTAGGTAATTGTCCACTTTGACCAGGTTGTAATGATTTAGCAATAAAGTGACAGTAAGAGAAATAATGAACCTGTTTGATGAAACTGTTAATGTTAGAACTGAAAGTCTAGACACTGGTGTGCAAATATACACCTTACATAAAACTGCATTCATTATTGCAATACTTTACTTATTTGTGCTCGGAAGTAATAGAATATATAGTTTCTATCATGAACAGCGAAGAACTGTTTGTTATTTTGTTTATCCTTTTGTCCGTTATTCTAACAGTATTCATAAAGGCAGAAAGGCAGGTTTTTAATGGTCGCAAATATTTTTAACGGCGACGGCGTTAGCCGGAGCTGTTAAAACTGTTTGCGACCATTAAAACCGTATATACGGTCGCAAATATCAAAATCACTAAATAGTTATCCCTTTTCTAACGCACAATGTGTCTAAATGTGATAATTAAAACGCCGTTTGAATTTTGCGACTATATATACGTTATTTAATAGTCGCAAATTTAAACGACGTCGCCAATCAGAAACGACGTTACATCGGTAATGCGTTAGAATAACCTTTTTAGGGTCAGATTACATGCTCTGACATTCATAAGCGATTCATAAGACAGTTGACGAGTAAACGCCTGACTGCTGCTCTTACATGTTGTGTAAAAGGCAAGACAGTTGACGAGTAATGCCAGACTGCTGCTCTTACATGTTGGGTTCAAGGCAAGACAGTTGACGAGTAAATGCATTTAATTTTCACTTTTGACAGGTATAACAACAGTACTAACGATGACAACGATAAGTAACGGTGTAAGATCATCGCTGCCTCGAATATCCTACATCAAAGCAATAGACATATACTTGGTTATGTGTTTTGTATTTGTGTTTGCGGCACTACTTGAATATGCAGCTGTAAATTACACATATTGGGGTGCTCGTGCCAAGCGAAAAGCAAAGAAAACTAAAGACGGAGGTACAATCATTCGAGGTCCTGGACTAGACAGGAGTTCCAAAGAAATGGTATACACATTTTTATTCTATAAAAATAGGCCGATTTCAAGTAACGGTTGTAAGTCTATTTTATACATTATACATCTGCAAAATTCGTCAATCCATTGAAGTTTTTATAAAATTTATATGAATTGTAAAATATGAATATTTCGAAATGTGCTCTTTTTTCTTAGTTATCCAATCCCATAAAACGTTTTGTGAACCTGATTTGAATTATTTAATCCATCGTGTGGATTTACCTTGCGCTTAATGTCTCTATCAATATTTCAGGACTTTTGCATGTTATTCGTGAATGCGGTATTACAGTCTCGTACTGCTGAATCTAAAGTCTTACATACCGTATAGGGCAGTCCTCGTTAAAAACTAACGCTTATAGTATTATGCTTCATGATATTGGTTGTGAAACGTTTTGATAGTGTGCTCTGTGTGTGTGTGTTTGTGTTTCTGGTTGTAACACAGTTTTTCAGTGCATTACAAAATAGAGATGTCAAAAACAAACACGAAAAAGCAACTGGTTTAACTTACGGTTACTGTCCTGAAAATGCCAGGACGTTATATTTGTCTTATGCTATGTGTGAACATATTGTGTTCAATCAAAAAAAGAACGTTCGTGTTTCGTTACAGAAGTTAGAATTGTTACAAACTGTAGCCTGTTCGATTATGTAAACAGTTTAAACATTATAAGGTCCTCATCCTTAAACTTGGAAGTCTTTATATTTTAAAGATAAACCAAACACTGCCTGATCTCATTAGTTATTTTTTCTCTATTTTAGGAGAGAGAAACGTGCATAGAAGAAGTAAATAATGTGAACATTTCTCCTTTACCTGCTATACGCAATAGCTATCAACACGTGTTCAATTTTGAAACTGAAGTTGCTAATGAACAGCCAGTGATCAGAATGGCGCCCGTGCTTCCACGAACTTGCGTATCAAAGGCATATACACATAATACTGTGCTCAAGAGACGCAATGGTAATCTCGCGCAAAAGAAGAAGCTTTTTTCAACAGTAAGACAGACTGCAAAAAATTTAAAACCGAAGTTACCGGTAGTAAGAGATGTGAACGTAATTGACAAATACGCTAGACTACTTTTCCCTATGTTGTTTATCGTGTTTAACATTACATATTGGGGCTATTATTTGATAAAGCAGTATCAGTATCATAGGTGACGACCGTGCTACTTTATGGTTTATTCATGGTTATTTCATGGTTGCCAAATAATTGGTCTTGTGTAAAAATACTATGGTTGTTACTTGATCAAACTTACTTGACTTTGATCATTTTTGAAGTAGGAAAGTAATGTATAGACAATCCTGTTGCACAGGCTTGCCATACTATATTGTGGTTGTAAAGGCAGAAAAGAGTTAGACGAGGTGAAGATTGCTTCCTAGATTTTTTAAGTTAAGTTTTGGTGGAAATTACAGTTGCAAGGAGAGTCAAATTGGGTTGGTTAGAGGGAATAAATGCATATTGCTGTCCTACTCCCTGATTAAAGTATGACTATGCATAAATACAGGTATAACATGTCGTGTTCTATTTATTTAGACAAACTTGTATGCTATCACACGAAACTGTACGTGTATCTTAAATTTTTGGAACCAGTTTGTCACATTATTTTATCTAGTTTGATAGTTCATAGATAAATGTTACTAATTTTGAAATGAGCAAACTCCAAATAAAGACGGAATTATGTTTCAATGGAACCAATTAAACTACTTAAACTGATATATGATTGAAATTTCAAAATTCTTGGATTTGTATATTACATACTTCATACCATGACTTGTGTTTGTTTATGTAGTCTGAAAATCGCATCAATACATATTTATATACATAAAATGTCAAGGTTGTTGAGTCTAAATGTTATAGAAAAGTGTTCTATAGTTAAATGATATATGGTTCCTCATAATACAGATATAGCCATTATTAATTCTGTTTATCCATTTAGCTTAGTTCTAGAGCACATTGACTTTGACATCAAATGCTGTCGCATGTCAAAAATCTCAGATGCCTTGACAATACGGTCCCGTGTAGGTTCATGTGATATTAATGTACTAAATGAACAAAATTCTTGATACGCTGTTGTTAAATCAAGATTATAGCAAATATTAACCGAACAACAACAATACACAATACGTTTATTTAATCAAGCATGGTTTTGAGTTTCAAGATTGCTATTTAGTTGACGTATATTGGCAAATATTGATGGCCGATGCCCTTTCATTTGGCGCGAAACCACGATGTCGTATATAAAAATCGATTTGCCTTCACATTTAGCAATTTAAATTAATTAAAATAGTCATGTTGTTTCTTTCAAACGGACAATTTCCGTTTAATATTCTTCTGCTATTGTTAAATTTGAATTTAGGAAATTAGCATAACATCTAATACTACGTTTCTTCAGGTCTAACATAAATGTCTGTATATATATATATATATAATAAACAAAGCACATAATTAGTACTATTAGTTTTCTGTTGGTGTCAAGAGTGTGTAGAGAGAAAGCAAAACAAAACAGCTCATTCCTAACAGCCCCTTTTGAAGCAAAATTGTGCTAATACATCACAGACTAAAAAACAATTCTCAGATTGATCTGCCGCTATCTTCACTTTCTACGGTTGAGTGTAAATATACCGTCCCTCTGTTAAAGTGTGCATGTTCCACTAATAACATATTGTGTCTGTCACGTCTGGAAGCTTGCAAAAATATCACGTTAGTAAAGGTGTTGTCACCCTCTTCAGCTACATACAGCTTTCCATAATAGTCCACATAGTGATAGAAGTAGCATAAATGTATTAAGATAAAACATTGTTCGCATTTTTCTAGAACTCAATATTTTTCTATCATTATGTGCAGGTAAAAGTATTTATCACAAAACTGTGCAATTCATGCCTTACTTGAGCTATAACTCTTACATAATGACATTCAAAATAATTGGGTACAAAATGTGGTTTCTACAGTGTTCATAAACCTCTCCTATGACTGGGTAAACTAGACAAAAATTCTGACGAACTTTCAGCATAATAAGGGGTCACATGTATTCTCCAGAGTGTGCACAATGTCTTTTTGATATGATTTGACCACCTCAAAATTTACTTTCATAATACATGTATTTTATTTTCACAGTGACAGTTGTTGTTCCTGAGAATGGCATGATTTAAACTTATCCCGGTAAGCTAAACCCGGCGTCTCTTGGTATCACTGTTTTCATATCGATGTTGTTGGGAATTGAGACAATGTGCTAACTAGTACTCTAGATGTTGTTACGGTAAATGACGCCGCTTATTTGTTGTTGCGCTGTCTAATATGTTAGCATAGCTGCAGTGTCTTTACCTAACTCTCACTTTAGGTGTTTGGCGTGACATAAATGTACCAACTGCACATCTAAATGTGCTTTTATATATGAATTGTTCTCTCTCACGGGGTTATCTCACGGGGTCATCTCACTGGGTTATGTCGAAGCAGAAGCTGCTTCAGGTTAAAATCACGTGGACGGTGTAAGCTAGATGTTATCACCAAGACTATAATGATTGTTGTAGATCTATGTATAAAAAGTGATCTTTAGGAAGCAGTATCATGAACTTGAGTTACTAAGCTATATTTATGTCAGTACCTGGTATCGCGCGTTGTCGTCAATGAGGTCTACGAATAAGGATTAAAACCAAACTTTATAGAATGATTAGGCGGAGATAACTGTAACTTCAATAAGAAATATATAGCATATTGCGTTCAATAAATAAAAGGAAGTAACTATTCTATTTCGCTGCATGGTAACATGAGACGGCAGGTATAACAGGGGAGGTTCGTGCGGATACCAGGGTAGCAAGCAGGATACTTTATGGGGATGCGGAAATATCATAGAAAGATACACAACCGACTAAATGTTTACACCAATATGAAAGTACTAAAGCGGGATTACGTAAATCTGGTGGCCCACCAATTAACTCTGACATAATGGTGCCCCTGTGCTGTTAATATTCTCGGCATGCACTAGACGTAAACCGGGCTCAAGTCACATTCGTTGGTTTAAATTATTGCGACATTACTTTTTGTAAATATTTGTACATCACAATAGATTTTTACACATTGGAGTGATTGAATGTTATTGGTTAAGACGTTGCATGTTATAAAACTCACGACCAATTATATCATAAATCTGAACTTTATACACATATACCCTTATCATATTGTTGTTTTTACCAGTCTTACGTTGCTGTTTGACACAAACTGTGTGAAATTTTCATACATGTCGCAAACCCTATCTAAAAATCTATTTATATGGAATAACGCTTTTCAATGTGAATTGTAATCCATAAATGTGAAATCTAACATGGTAATTAAACTAAAGATAAACATGTAGTACACGTTTGGTCTCGCTTCTTATTGACCTCGCAAACCAGTATATCCGCCATATATTCATAAACCTCTTACATTTAGCTTAAGATAGTAAAGTTATCAAGATATTGTAATAAACGGTGTCTGCTGTTGGATATAATTCAGAATGAGGTAAACTAATTTTGGTATTATAAATCGTACAATTCATATTTATGAATACGTAAATACTCTTACTAATAAACAAAGACATAGATTTTGATAGTCCGAGATATAAAATTTAAAATCATTTCTACCACCGCAAACCTGACTCTAGAAGCATTAAAACAAAATGTTCACACAATTGATCGAAATAAGAGAAATAGATCGACACAAAAAGCTGATGTCAATGAAAATCCAAACCATAACATTATTGCTTCTATTGTCAATATTATCAAAAATGAGACAATGAAAGCTCTTAAATCGAATGCTTTGCCACGTATTCAATGTAATACAGTAACACAATTAAATACTTAAACACCATTTTTGTGTTTACAAAAAGAGCCCCATCGAACTTAATTCAAATCATATAAGGAAAACGGACAAATAACAAAGTTTGTGTTTAATGATACAAATTGACATATTGTAACATTTCAGCTTATAGATGAAACGTTCAGCGCATTTTGAAAATAAGTTCATTGGTTCTTTGCATCAAAATGAATGAGATTAACTTTAAAATTCTAAACTTCAAATATACATATTGTAGCTAAATTATTCGTGTTATGAGATAGATTTCAATAAAAAAGTAACGTTTGTCTGACTTTGTCAGGAAATCTTACAATATAAAAATACTTTCAGCCAATTATGGAGCCCTGCAAAATCAAATTTGGAAGACTTACCCGACGGCGAATACGAAAAACTGTCTATAGACACCAAGGCAACATCTACACGTTTTGTTCATCCAGGCACAGAACCGCTCGTACAACCAATTACACATTCAAGCACTTACCTAATGAAAAGTGTTGACGACTACCTACGTATTTTGTCGGAATCAGGATACATTTATGGTCGCCTTGGTACACCAAATTCCGACGCAGTTGAATGTGCAATAAATGCACTGGAGGAAGGGGCCGGCACTCTTGTTTTCACTTCCGGTATGGCTGCTGTAAGCGCTGCTTTCATTTGTTTCTTGAAAGCCGGTGATCACGTGGTTTGTCAAAACCCTTGCTACAGTGGAACTTTCGACGTGGTGGATAAAATTTTGAAAAAGTTTGGGGTAGAAACATCATATGTACCCGCCGGTTGCAGTGTTGATGAATACAGAGATAACATACGACCAAACACGACACTTCTCATCGGGGAAACGCCCTGCAATCCTAGGCTTACACTTCTGGATCTGGAAGAGTTCGGGAAGCTAGGAACATCTAAAGGTATTTTAACATTTGTTGATGGTACGTTTGCAAGTCCATTCTGCCAGCAAAGCATCAAGTATGGTATAGATATATCCATGCACAGTTGTACGAAATATTTAGGGGGCCATAGCGATTTAACAGCTGGCTGTCTCACTTTCAAAGATGTAAAGCACTGGAAAATGATGAAAAGATATCAGAGTACACTGGGAATGCAGTTGTCCGTACACGACGCAAGTTTGCTCTTACGTGGTATAAAAACAATACACGTTCGCATGCCAAGACATGTGTCAAATGCTATGAAGGTAGCTCAATTCCTAGAGAAACATCCGAAAGTTCAATGGACGAGATATCCTGGTCTGGAGTCGCATCCTCAACATGATATCGCTAAGAAGCAAATGAAGTATTACAGCGGAATGATTGCAGTTGAAATTAAGGGCGGAGCAGAGGGAGGAAAAGCTTTTGTAGAGGTATGAAATTTCATTTTTAGTAATTTTGAAAATTAAAAAAATACATTGACTCTAATTCTGTACTAGAGTCTGACAGATTAAAAAGTATACTATTATATTTTTACATTTAGATGATAACTATGAAATCAGCCTCAATCATTTGCGCTGTTTTGCGTTTTTAAAACCACAGTTTGTGTAGATTAATTGGATTTTATTTTTTTTCCCAAGAATGTTCGTTTAGCACAGCTTGCAGTATCTTTAGGTGGCGTAGAAACTCTTGTTGAACATCCAGCTACAATGACTCATGGTCCTATGATAATGTCGGACAAAGAGAGAGAAGAAGCAGGCATAACTCCGGGTCTTGTCAGAATCAGGTATATATCATATCTTTGATGTACTCAACCTTAAAAGTAGTTTTATTATAAAAAGTGAACATCATTTTCGCAAAAAAGACATTCAACATTGATTTATTCTATTGGAAAAATAAGTATAACAAAAATAATAACTAGAATGTATAAACGTATAGTAGAAAAACACCTAATACGTGTAGTTAAACTTAAAAGTATCATTATTATAAAAAGTGAACATTATATTTTCGAAAAAGACATTCAGCATTGATTTATACTGTTTGAAAAATATGTATAACAAAAGTTATAGTTAGAATGTATAATGTATAGCAGTAAAACATATATTGTTTATCTTTAAATTGACATTGTTATAAAAAGTGAACATCATTTTTGCAAAACAAAAACATTCAGCATTGATTTATACTGCTTGGAAAATAAGTATTACAAAAGTTATAACTAGAATGTATTAATGTATTGCAGTAAAAATATATTGTAAACTTTAAAAGTGACATGCTTTTAAAAAGTAATGAACATCATTTTTTCGAAAAAGACATTCAGCATTGATTTTTACTGTTTGATAAATAAGTATCACAAAAGTTAAAGTGTATTAATATATAGCAGTTTTATTTCTATTGAATACAGTGTAACTCCGTTGTACTATCCTAGTCATAAGTGATAATATAACAATTTTGTAAGATTGACTTTCATTTCTATCTGATTATATGAGAAACATGTCAGTAAAAGTTAATTCATAAATTTTTACATAATAGCCGTTACATATAAATTCACAATCGTCGTTTTATTTCGACACGGGTATGTTAATACCGATGATTAAAAAGTGCCATTGGCAAACAGAAGGTTATACAGTACTGTTTTGTTGAAAGGAAAGATAAAATGTAATATAAATAGTATTTTGCAATGATAAAACGTGCTCTGAATCAGAAACATCAAGCAGAGATTATGATGAATTTTCAATCCTCATAAAACAAATGTTACTAAATAAAGTAACACTTTTGTATAGAGAAAAATTGTTTTATTTTTATCAGTGTTTGGCCCTGAAAGGCGATTATCGCATAATTGCCATTGGAGTATTTGAACGTGCAAACGTGACGTCAGTTCATGACAAAAATCAATGCAACGGAAAGAATATTGGACTCGATAGAGACAAGAATGTTTGACTTAGATGATGTAATACATGTAGCTCGAAAACAAATAACAAGTCATGTGACTGAATTAGAAACGACAGAAGTTAACAAAGCTAATCATTGTTTTCATGTTTCTTTGATACAGGGAAGCAACTCATGTACATGTACGCTTTGCTTGCTGCAGTTTAAATAACGCCGAGTATCTTTTTTATATGAAAACATGTATTATACACAACAATAAATGGATGAGCAGTGCATTTGAGTTAAAATAATCCCGGTAAAGTCTGAAGCCTTCGGGCAATTATTGCGTTACCGGAGCGATAGTCACTCAAAGGCATTGCCCGACCATTTATTATTCTATAATTAATATCCCGATGTAGCTCAATAATACAGCAATACTATTTATTTCGTAACAAGACCATTTACTTGTTATCTACAGTAAGCTCCCAAATATATATCTACTTTATCAATCTTTACGTCTGTATAAATATCACTTGCGAATGTTGTCCCAAAATTAGAGTTAAAGTGCACTTGTTAACAGTCAACTAAATATAGATGTTTGCTATGCTGTTATCTTCTATCGTCGTGTGTATGACAAACAAATCATTGACAAATAGAAAAATAGGTGACAGATAATATGTACATGTACATATTTTAATCATTTCACAATGTGAAATATGTAAAATAAATTGACACAAACAACGTAAAACACAGAACCTACCAACAACTGATCTAACACAAGCGGACAAAATAAACATTGCAGCTTAAATAGTAAAAACATAGCGGCAATCTTATTGGCAAGACTTAATTAGTGTTAAACGTAAATGCGGCACAATAATGCAAATACGCCATAATACGCAATAAGCACAGAAAACAAATAATTCTTCTGAAAATTTACTTTTTGAGCGTGATACTCCTTATACAAATATATCACGCTAGATGTCCGGAACTATTTTGAGCTTTCGAAATTCCCTCCCGCGTATTTTTCACACAACATTTACAGTATTTGACTCAAAAGTAAAACATATTTCCTAAAGTAGAGCTTTATACTTAATTGTTTGTAGAATTTTAATGTCTATATTCCCTGGACTCAACCGAAGAGGACATGTCTGCAAATAAAATAGATCTCCGCTGAGTTTAGTTCTGATATTAGCAACGATGTATCTAAATATATATTACAAATGAAAGATAATACTTAAAAAGGACAACTGTTTACCCATGTGCTTAATAACTTCATCGAAGGAAGAGTTACAATAACCGAACTTTAAATAGCACGACAAAGCAAGCAACGTTACGTGTTTGATTCAAGAGAATATCACCGTTGGCAATGCTAAATTGCTAGTGTATAATAAGACTTCTAGGTTTTATTTGTAGACTCGTTGCAAGAAAATAAATATTGATTTAAGTATTTCGCATTTAGTTTACATATATGTTCCAATATCAGTATGTAGACTGTATTACCATATCGTGCGCAAATAGAAGCATTGCTTACATCCAAATAGGATCATCGTTTATAGCTATTGTAATGTGGTAATGTGCATTAGTGTAAAAAGAGTCGGCTTTATTGCATGACTGGAATACATCGGTTTTGGTAGGTCTTTTCAATAAGTTCAATCGTGTTTTACTTAATAAAAGTATGTAGCAGCTTTGCATAAAGAGTAGAGAAGTAGCAACGGAGCAACACCCCTAAACGATGTTCAATTTGTAGTAAATCATGGTGAAATAGCATCTTGATTTGTACGGGTTTTTATGTGGTTTAGGTACCTATTACAATTTTGGAAGAATTTCATTTTATCATCAACTCAAACTATTAACATATAATATTGACATCATTTGTTATACATGTATGTAGTTATTACCAATTTTGATTAATTTTACCGGAGCTGTTAGGCTTTTGTTAGAAACAAATATTGGTAGTAAAATTCAAGAGTTTCTGACTCAAAAATGTGCATATAAAAGCAAAATATAGCAAGTTTCACTTTTTTGCTTTAATAATGAACAAGCCTTTCTTTATATTGCAGTGTCGGACTTGAAGATCCCGACGACCTGGTCAGAGATTTTAAGCAAGCTTTAGAAAAGGTCAAAAGTGATTGAAGATAGCGTCAGAAGCAACAAAGTTAAAGATTGGGTCCCGCTGCTGTTAAATAACTTTGAATATTTCCATCTCATTTTTAAAACGCTCCCTAAATTAATTTTCATTCTTTTTCTCATTTTAAAATAATTAGGGTTCTTTTTCTTTTGCACAACCCTGAGCTATTCCAATGCGGATTCAGTCATCTACGATGTGTTTGTATCGGGAAATGACAAATGACAAACACTGAAGTATCGGTATGTGTGTATCAATACGAAATGTCATTATGATACAGTAAACTCCGTTTATAACGAACTCATTGGGACGATTTAAATATGTTCGTTATATCCGATGATTGTTATATCCATATAATAATTTCATATAAAATAACGAAAGAAAAAAAATCGGATTGAGAAAATGTGTTCCTTATATCCGGAATTTCGCTACATGTACATCCGAAGTTGTTATATGCGGAGTTAACTGTAGTCAGTTTGTTTTATAGTGTTCTTCCTCACATATACGGACGATTTATTATAAGCGTTTATACTCTGCCAGGAATTATGCAACATATGTCGTCTGTTTGTGCAAGAAGGCAATAGTATCTGCGACAACTTATACACTCATTTTCGTAATGGTAAGAATCATAATGCACGATTCACTAATTAAGCATGAGCTATGTTTACATTTGTGAGTATATGTATTTGTCTTTGCAACATTAATATTAATGTCAGTTATATTAATAGATTAGTAGAATCTTAAGAAGTTTTGACAAACGTGGGTTTTTAAATATGACATAATGAAAACAATGTCTTATAATAGATGTAGTTCCAACTTTCACACTCGTGTCCACATATTTTTTAATACCTTCAATTGTGATATTATCATCAGTGTAATAACCTATTTGATTGTTCCACTGTTTACTTACATGTACCAAGCATAAAATATTAATTTTTCGTTTCATACAAGCATATAGCTATGAGATCCACTATTCAATGTGGAAATTCTTTATATACATGTACTATTTCGAATATCGGAACTATTTTACTCGGCATTTGAAAGAACAATTTTATTGTTAAGTGAGGTACTCAGAGAGACGCAGTTTGCCTTTACTAAGAAAGGCAAACTTAGACAAATACAGATCTAATGATGTATTAAAATATAGAGGAGTTATCTCCCTTAAAATAACTCATGAAGTGTTTCATTTATCTTATGTTTATATTCATCTTACTAAACGACTTGACTTAGCTACTTAATATATAGTTCACATTGTATCTATACTATTATTGCCTTACAATTATATACAATTATATCAGTTACTATTAATAAACAAAGAGTAATCAGAAATATTATAACCTTACTTACTTTGAAATTCCTAAATCACAAGCACTTGGTGAATGTTTGGCATTTGTGAGGTTACATCTAATACACTGAATAAATTGTATTTCATTTTGTTGAAATTTTAAGTAGCATGCATGAGACTGGTACGGACACCTGCCTTATTAAGGTTGTACGTTTATCTGCGTTCATTTTGGGGAGTTGCATTCTTGTAAAGGGTAAAGTTTCTCGATTCCTAATCTAGGGGAATTGGTTTTGAATGTCGTTGTTTCATTCGAACGATCGACCAACCTGCTGACCGACCATTGTGTCTATTAAACCCGGAAGCTACTTGTACATCTCGTCAATGATGTCAAAAGATTAAGGGCACTCTTAAACCGAAGTTTCAATTATTTGTTATAACTTGTCCTGTCAAATAAAAGACAAAATCTTCAAAACTTAACATTTGGTGTAAATTTTCACTTTAAATGGACACATCATATAAATAAAATTACCAGCAAGGCTAGCCAAAACATTGGATTCCTGAAAAAAAACTTCCACTCAGCAAAATCAGAAACCAAAGCAACAGCATACAAATCAATCGTCAGACCAACCCTAGAATACAGTTCATCAATTTGGAACCATCACCATGAGAATGATATTTAGAAACTTAACAACGTTCAAACAAGAGCTGCACGTTTTGTAACAAACAACTACATGTACTCCGTTGCTCCTGGAACAGTAACAGACAACCTTAACCTGCTACAGTGGGAATCCCTAGAGAGAAGAAGACAGAACAGCCGTCTTACTCTTTTCTAAAAGATCCATTATGGGCGAGTTGATATAACACCGTCGCAATACATGACTTACACTAGACACTCGAGACATATCCAACATACACCTTCAGACTATATGAAGTTCTTATTTTTCCCACGTACAATAGTTGAATGGAACTCTCTGCCAGTCTATGTAGTCAGTGCTGACAGTGCTGTTGCATTTAGGGCAGTACTGGCTACATTGCCACACATACCTTAGACAGTACAGAGCTTTTATCTTTTTAACTGCACTAACATTCTTGTTTTCTTCACTACACATACATAAATTGTAGATATTGCACTATTGTAGGTATTTTAAGGCTTAGCTAGGGTTTTGCACTTTTTTATCACATTGCCAAAAACCTCCTGGGTGGACTGAGTAACCTGGGAGACTTGGCAATCTTAACTCTTCTAACCCCCACGCAAGGCCAAAATAGTCATTTATGACGGTTAGCCATTATCAGAGATGATGATGATGATGATGATGATGATGATGATGTTGAATGAATGAATGAAACTTTTCATTTAAATCTAATTTAAAGAAAATTACGTGACCAACTTTATAATTACTTAAAACAAATGACATTAAAAGCTAAAGAAATCAGCTAAATGTTTTAAAGGGACGTTACCTTTCAAAGCCACATAATTATTTTATTATCTGCCAAAGTAATTACACAATTTATGAATATAACAATACATTGTAACAATTACAATATAACGGTTATGTTTTCATTGAATTTAATGAAAACTTTATACTATTAGTAATCAAAAGTTAATAGTCCACAGGATTTTGTAAAGTTTAATTTCATTTCTAATAAGAACAGTTATTCTGTATTAACAAGTTACTAGATGGTGTAAAGCATTACATTGTTAGAAGCATCTTTGTTGTCAATAACTAGATGTCAGAGATCTATATATCAAGATTAGGTGTATTTATTACAATGGAGCGTCAGGGAGTTGCAGCAATATGCTTGCTTTGCTATAACATGAAACTGTAAGCGGTTAAAAGTTGCCTAACCCACAATGGATATTGCGTTAAATATATTGATATTTAGGGGAGCGGAGGGTGAGGGGCCTGTCTCTATGTTGTTACAGTCCTACTTATTGTATTGGAACAATATGTAAATAATTATTGTCCTATTGGAGACATAAAACATATTTTTTCTTCACTTCTCAAAGTAGCGCTAAATCTTAATAATAATAATAATAATAATAATAATAATAATAATAATAATATCATCATCATCATCATCATCATCATCACCAACAGCAACAGCATTATCAGCATCATTATCAGCATCATCATCAGCATCATCATAAAAGACTTTATATTAATAAAACTATGTGTATAAAATATTATAGTTATATGTTAAATCATAAATCGACGGTTCTTTTTGCTGAATGAACTGTTGTGCGAAGCCAAGTACCTGCACGTTTAACATTTAATGAAATAAAGATATGTTAGGTTCAATTACAACATTACGAGAATGACCAAAAATACTACAGTACAGTAAAGTTCCTGTATTGAGACCACACTCGGACTAGTAAACAATGGTCTTATTAATTAATCTGTTTTATTAACAAGACCTTTTAACTATTTTCCTCCACTTGTTACCCTATTCTATTTACAGTAATTTGCCCTCATAATTTCCTTTTAGTATATTTTAACTTGCGACACAAATATCAGTGATATTTGACGGTATCCATCTGCCGTCATAACATTCGTATAAGCAACATCTCTATAATGTAGACAAGTTAAAACTACAGCTGAAATAAGACAAGCGCATAAAACGCAGCTTGAACCGAAAATATCTGTTTTTAGACAATTTTGCCGTCACTACTATAATTAGTCTAAATCATTTGATATAAGTTAAAATAGCAGTACTAAGCATCCAGGCGAAGCTAGGTTGTTGCGAAATTGTACTGTATTGTTACAAGTGTTAAACATGTTAAACTACACAGAATTGTACGGACGCAAACGGTTGCCATTTTTTTAATGTTAACGTTAAAAGATACTGACTACAAACCCCCAGGTCACGAAATTTTCCGACAATATTTAAATGACCTAAATACTACAACCAATTAAGAAATAACTATGTTTCGTATTGATCCTTTTGTTAACAGTTTGTAAAATTCTTAATTTAGATTCTTAAGATATACGGTTACATCGACCAAATATAAACACGGATATACTGTCATATTCAATTCATTATGACCTAAATAAATGCAATGGTGAAGATTAATGCTATAAAATGTGACCTGTTGGGTTTTCCGGGAATGCCATTAATCAATTTGTGGTTGCAGAGCGAAATGTATTAATATGTACCAAGGAAAATAAATTTACAAACTAAAATTAATTTTTACACAAATAAACAAGAGTCCGGATTATTAAAATGACGGCGCGTATTTCGGACACGCAGACGAGAGGCCAAAGCTTGCTCTGTGAATATTTTGTGTTTTATCTGCATTATTGTCAAACTTTTAAGAAACTAGAAATGTGTATATAATATTATATGTATGAAACGCGTAGCAGAGTTAATTATATTAATCAAATCTTTATTCTTAAGCCATATAAATTCATTTTTATTTAATTCATTGTATTAGACTGTGCATATATGCCTAACTGTTTATTGTTTTTGAAAACTGTATAATATAACAGAGAAATATAACAGTCGTTTTTCTGATGATTATGATTATGACAAATGCTTTGTGGAAACTTTGAATTATTCTTTTTGTTTATTAGTCATTGTTTGCTTCTTCTAGCATCACAAAATCAATTTTCTCCATAACACGCTTGCATCCAGTAGAGGAGAATAATTGTGTTTCATTAGGAAAATAAAGCAACTCCTCTGCAATAGCCTCAACTGTATCCTTGTCTACCTGGTATTCAAATTCATAGAAACCTTTGGCGAAAAGACCATCTATAATACACTGTTTCACGTGCCTTCTCTCTAGTGGTAGAAATGGGATGTATGCGGTTATAAGGCTGTTCTTGACAATACTGCTCTGATACAGCCCATCTGAAAATAGTGTTAAGAGATTCTCTTTGGTAAAAACAATAAAAATACGGTTAATTCTAAGTTGTACTTGAATAACGATAATTATTACTAGCATATTGTATGTAATAGCATTACATTAATAAAGTACCATTTGTTCATTTTTGTGCTTCGGAGTTTACATAGCTTTTACGCTTGTTTCCGCCAAATATCGAGGATAGCTTTTTCAATTGCACCTCTTATCAGTAAAAGACTTTCATGCTAAAGAAGGAAAGGTGCAAAGAGATGAAGGAATTCATAAAATGTGTTCAACCAAAGGCATAGACAAAAGATAACTTTGCTTCCATTACCGTTTTCATAAGTAGTTTTTTTTTTGAGAAAATTATGTGATAAACTTAATAAAAATATTTGTTTGCATTATGTTTAAAACCTTTATAAAAATAGTTAAAAGTTAAGTACGTAGGATATAAAAACTTATCGTATTTCAGTTGATTATAAATATTCATACTTTTGTCATTTAAGGAAGAGTTTCTGACGACTTCTTCCATTTCTTTAAAGGATAACTTTCGTCTGTCGCTCGCTTGTTCTCCGTTGCTCCCTTGTTCTCTGTTACTCTCTTGTTCATATACTTTACCGACTTTTTCTGCAATAGCTTCTCCACCTGTGTTACTGCAAAAGCAAAGCCTATTTAATCTTAATTTAATCTGGAGCCGCCATGGCGCAGTGGTAGCGCGTTCGTCTCAAGAGCGTAGGGCCCCAGGTTCTATCCCTACCATATCCATGTCAGTAGTGTCCTCAGGCAAAACACAAATAATTTCACATTGCCTCTTTCTCTTCGATGTTGATTCCATCTGGAATGAGTCGTCTCGAGAGCGATTAATATAAGCTGTAAGAACTTGTTTCGCAATCGAGAATAAATTAGTTAGTATAAATAAAAAATATTTAATCCTCAAAAATGCACTATAGCTTCTAGTTTCTACTTAGTGATGCAGATTTGAATAAAATCACTTGCTAAATCGTTGTCAATCATTATGCACTAAGAGAACAAATTGAGAGCTAGAAGAAAGAACAAGAAATGTGTGACCTACAAGCCAAATTTGTATCCTACTGTTACAAATGTATAACTAGACAATAGGATGTCTAATGACAATCAGCTAGATAACAATCATGAACTATTTACGAACTTTCTAAGAAAAGCTATGTGATCTTGACCCTGGCGTATCTACAGTGTATATTAAATCAAAGTGAACTTGACCTTATGTATCTACTGCAAAAAATAAACAGTACAAATACATCGAGCAACGCAAAACTTTATGAAAATATTTATTTGGCAACCGACTATGAAGCAAATACAATATGAATATCTGACAGAGGAGACAAAACTTTGTTTTCACGAAATACATGCAATGTACGATTACAAAACTATCTTCAGCATTTCACTATCAACTTGCTATTTTCTACTACAATAATGTAAGAATAACAAGGTCTATTTACTCTGATCAAAATTCCATTACAGCACAGAATTTTGGGAATATTGGAATGGTAAACATAGGTGAAGTGATATATTTATTGTCCAATTTTTTATCACTTATGCTGAAGAATTCGAGCTTATTTACTGTCATTGACTTCCTGAGGAAGACTTTAAAAAGTGTTCCTTAATTACAAGTTGTGTGTAACAAAAGAACATTTGTATTACGAAGTTATTTGTATGTGTCAAAAATACCAACGAAACAAATCTATATTATACGCACCTTAGAAAGAAAAATAATGACTGTCTGTAGTCTGTGTTATCAATGTGTTCGGTTATATCTACATACGGGCGAATAGTGTCTATTAAACCCGGAAGTAATTTGTCCGTCTCGTCGATGATGAATAATGATTTAGGACACTCTTGAACCGAAGTTTCAATTATTTCTTTTAACTTGTCCTGTAAAATAAAAGAATCAACCTTCAAAAGGTGAAATTTGATGTCCATGTTTACTTTGAATGAAAAACAAGAGGATAGTTGTTGATTTCTATAAAATATCGAAAATCGCGGGAAAGGTCATCAGAAACATAGCGCAAAGGACGTCATTTTAACGACGTCATCATCGCATGGTTTCCAGCATTAATTACGCTCGGTATACTTTTTGACGTAAATCCGGGTTAAAGATTGCAAAAACAGTGAAAAATAAAAATGCTAATCCACTGTTTAAAAACTGTAGATTATCACTTTTATTTCACTGAGAACTCTATAATTCACTAGAAAACATAAAATAAATCACTATCATTCCAAATTAAATTCAACTCAGCACAATACCTTGTAATCTTCTACGAGATTTTCATGGGGAAAGTCCTTCGTTGCGGACAGAAAATGAACGTATTTGCTATTGGTGCCTTTGATATACATCTGTTCTGCCACCATCCTGCTAAGAAAATTTTTGCCTGTTCCCGGGAGTCCATTTAGTGACAACACAGTTGCTTTTTGTGGTTGACTGTCGACATGACCTCTAAGGAACTTGACAACTGGGACGACGGCTAAATGCTGTCCATATAGTTTCTTGTTAAGTTGCTTGGACAAACCTTTACATAAAATAAGGAAAATCGTGTCATATATGTACTAAGAAAGTTACATAATAGTGCAGTCTTTAACTTTTATAAATTAAATTTCTTATCGAATGACTTGCTAAAAGATTATGAAATTACAAAAGCCTCAGTGTCTGCATTTAATATTGGTTGTGCTTCAAATGTACAGTAGAGCTCCGCTAATAAGACCTGGTAAAAGTTTAGACTTTGGTTCTTAAAAATCGCAATTTGATCATGTGTCTTGCTCAATCAAGCATTGCGTGGTTTGGATAAAATGAAGTAAAATTAACATCGGTGCTAGTTTTAAACCGTCGGGGAAAAGTGTATAGGTATGCCCTTTTATCTCTGCGCGCTCGACATTCAGGAATTAAACAATACAATAACCAACTGTTTATTGAGATTGTGTAATATTATACAATTATAGACTAATTTTGAGGTCAATACATAGTTTTGCGGACGAAGTCCGGGGTCAATATCATTTTTAACAGGTCCGCAAAACTATGTATTGACCGAAACATTAGTCTATAATCACTATATCGTATACCTCATAAAGAGTAGTGAAAATCATACGAAAATATAACAGAAATGACGTCTTAAAATCCGTGCAGGTCTACACATCATTTCCAGGTCTACACATACTTTTGCAGACCCGGCACGTGAGCGCTATCGGCCAATCAGGATTAAGTATTTATGACAGGTATACGATATATCTAAATATTTCACGAGATAAACAATTGAGTCATAGAATGCAAGCTAGTTGTAAACTCGCTCTAATGAAAGTCAACTTCCTTATTTACTTCTTGACATCAGACAATTATATATGTTATGGTTTTCTGTTTAGACTGCCTATACATAATATCTAAACACTATAATGGAATTATGGTCTTTATTACATGTTTTGTAGTTGTTACAATAAAGACAGTAAAAATATCCACGACATTATTACCAGTAATATTTGACGGTATCCACCTGCTGTCACAGCACTCGTAAACATAACATTTAGTTGTACAATATCCATATTGTAGACAAGTTCCTGTTGCAACAAGAATTAAACTAACGCCAACAAGAACACATGACACGAAAATAGCTTCTTTTAAACAATTTTTATTATCACAACAGGGTCCATTAAATAAAATCAACAGAAGTAATAGCAGTAATCCAGATGAAAATGTCCAAACGAAGATGGATGTAAAATTGTACTGTACTGACACTAATGCAATGCATGTCAAGCTCCAAAGAATATTACAGGCACAACAGGTGCCCATTGTGCGAATGTTTAAGTTACGTGACAATGATAAGAAACGAACACGGTCAGGAAGTTTTCGGAAATTGTTAACCGAAACCGAAAGCTATGTGTAGTATTGATCTATTCATATTAAATTTCCATGTTTAAGATATCAGGTCACATTGATAAATAGCTCGATAATGTGCATGAATACGATAAAAAGACGAATATGATTCCTCTGCAATACTTTGTGGCAAACCCAGTTATAAACTCCGTTATTTGCTTTGTAAGAAAATATACTAGTACGTTAAATAACCAGTCTCATGCATAGACAAAAGTAGTGCAAGTTTTTGTTATAATACACGAACTTTACCTCATGCGATACTTTCTGCTATGTTCCGTCAACCTCGAAAAAAGTCAAGTCAGTTTGCCCTGAACAAAGACTCAAAAGTTGTAAGTAAGGGTCAAACTGTCGCAAAATACGCCCGTCAAGGAGGCAGAGGCATAACTCAGTATCAGACAGTTCAAACCTCAAAGGCACTGCCCGACCATTTATTATTCTATAATTAAATATCTTATGTAGGTCAATGATACAGCGAAAACATTCATACCCCGATGTAGCTCAATAATACAGCAATACTATTTATTTCGTAACAAGACCATTTACTTGTTATCTACAGTAAGCTCCCAAATATATATCTACTTTATCAATCTTTACGTCTGTATAATTATCACTTGCGAATGTTGTCCCAAAATTAGAGTTAAAGTGCATCTGTTAACGGTCAACTAAATATAGATGTTAGCTTTGCTGTTATCTTCTATCGTCGTGTGCAAGACAAACAAATAAAATAGAAATATAGGTGACAGATAATATGTACATGTACATTTTCTAATCATTTCTAAATGTGAAATATGTAAAATAAATTGACACAAACAACGTAAAACACAGAACCTACCAACAACTGATCTAACACAAGCGGACAAAATAAACATTGCAGCTTAAATAGTAAAAACATAGCGGCAATCTTATCGACAAGACTTAATTAGTGTAAAACGTAATTGCGGCACAATAATGCAAATACGCCACAATACGCAATAAGCACAGAAAACAAATAATTCTTCTGATCTTTTACTTTTTGAGCGTGATACTCCTTATACAAATATATCACGCTAGATGTCCGGAACTATTTTGAGCTTTCGAAATTCCCTCCCGCGTATTTTTCACACAACATTTACTGATGCGTATTACATGAACGCTCGACTTGGCAATGTTATGAATGAAGTTTTGAGATGTTTGCAAATCGTAGTAAAGTATGCACTTCCGATGTCCTTTTCAATATCAGCAGCAATAACAACAAAATAATACAAGTTTTTAATAGTTTTTAATGGCGAGTAAAAAAATAACAGCCAGTTTTAACAGAAGCATATATCAAGTAAGCAACTTTATGTTAGCGCAGTAAATAGTTCCAACTCAGTTGCACCCCATCGATTTTTGTTGTTGAAACTAAGGTGCTAGAATGGACATATATCTAAAAATTTACTTCTGATATCTTACTTGCATCGTTCAGATGTTTCGTAATTAATCACTCGGCCTCGTGAATAGATATAGATTACTACACATCTGAACTCAAAATCGTGATATATGATCCAGTATATCACTCAAAAGTAAAATATATTTCCTAAAGTAGAGCTTTATACTTAATTGTTTGTAGAATTTTAATGTCTATATTCCCTGGACTAAACCGAAGAGGACATGTCTGTAAATAAAATAGATCTCCGCTGAGTTTAGTTCTGATATTAGCACCGATGTATCTAAATATTTATTACAAATGAAAGATAATACTTAAAAAGGACAACTGTTAACCCATGTGCTTAATAACTTCATTGAAGGAAGAGTTGCAATAACCGAACTTTAAATAGCACGACAAAGCAAGCAACGTTACGTGTTTGATTCAAGAGATTATCACCGTTGGCAATGCTGAATTGTTAGTCTATAATAAGACTTCTGGGTTTTATTTGTAGACTCGTTGCAAGAAAATAAATATAGATTTAAGTATTTCGCATTTAGTTTGCATACATGTTCCAGTATCAGTATGTAGACTGTATTACCATATCGTGCGCAAATAGAAGCATTGCTTACATCCAAATATGATCATCGTTTATAGCTATTGTAATGTGGTAATGTGCATTAGTGTAAAAAAGTCGGCTTTATTGCATGACTGGAATACATCGGTTTTGGTAGGTCTTTTCAATAAGTTCAATCGTGTTTTACTTAATAAAAGTATGTAGCAGCTTTGCATAAAGAGTAGAGAAGTAGCTACGGAGCAACACCCCTAAACGATGTTCAATTTGTAGTAAATCATGGTGAAATAGCATCTTGATTTGTACGGGTTTTTATGTGGTTTAGGTATCTATTACAATTTTGGAAGAATTTCTTTTTATCCTCAACTCAAGCTATTAACAGACAATATTGACATCATTTTTTATACATGTATGTAGATATATTACAATTTTTGATTAATTTTACCGGAACTGTTAGGCGCTTTTTAGAAACAAATATTTGTAGTAAAATTCAAGAGTTTCTGACTCAAAAATGTGCATATAAAAGCAAAATATAGCAAATTTCACCTTTTTTTATTTAATAATGAACAAGTCTTTCTTTATATTGCAGTGTCGGACTTGAAGATCCCGACGACCTGATCAGAGATTTTAAGCAAGCGTTAGAAAAGGTCAAATGTGACTGAAGATAGCGTCAGAAGCAACAAAGTTAAAGATTGGGTCCTGCTGCTGTTAAATAACTTTGAATATTTCCATCTCATCTTTAAAACACTCCCTAAATTAATTTTCATTCTTTTTCTCATTTTAAAATAATTAGGGTTCTATTTCTTTTGCACAACCCTGAGCTATTCCAATGCGGATTCAGTCATCTACGATGTGTTTGTATCGGGAAATGACAAATGACAAACACTGATTCAGAAGTATCGGTATGTGTGTATCAATACGATATGTCATTATGATACAGTAAACTCCGTTTATAACGAACTCATTGGGACGATTTAAATATGTTCGTTATATCCGGTGATTGTTATATTCATATAATAATTTCATATAAAATAACGAAAGAAAAACATCGGGTTGAGAAAATGAGTTCCTTATATCCGGAGTTTCGCTACATGTACATCCGAAGTCGTTATATGCGGAGTTAACTGTAGTCAGTTGTAGTCAGTTTGTTTTATAGTGTTCTTCCTCACATATACGGACGATTTATTATAAGCGTTTATACTCTGCCAGGAATTATTCAACATATGTCGTCTGTTTGTACAAGAAGGCAATAGTATCTGCGACAACTCATACACTTATTGTCGTAATGGTAAGAATCATAATGCACGATTCACTAATTAAGCATGATATATGTTTACATTTGTAAGTATATGCATTTGTCTTTGCAACATTAATATTAATGGCAGTTATATTAATAGATTAGTATAATCTTAAGAAGTTTTGACAAACGTAGGTTTTTAAATAATACATAATGAAATGACATAATGAAAACAAAGTCTTACAATAGATGTAGTTCCAACTTTCACACTCGTGTCCACATATTTTTTAATACCTTCAATTGTGATATTATCATCAGTGTAATAACCTATTTGATTGTTCCACTGTTTACTTACATGTACCATGCATCAAATATTAATTTTTCGTTTCATACAAGCATATAGCTATGAGATCCACTATTCAATGTGGAAATTCTTTATATACTATTTCGGATATCGGAACTATTTTACTCGGCATTTGAAAGAACAATTTTATTGTTAAGTGAGG
>JAFMSR010000008.1:41811627-41911627 GCA_022818135.1 Saxidomus purpurata | reverse complement strand
AATGCACTATAGCTTCTAGTTTCTACTTAGTGATGCAGATTTGAATAAAATCACTTGCTAAATCGTTGTCAATCATTATGAACTAAGAGAACAAATTGAGAGCAAGAAGAAAGAACAAGAAATGTGTGACTTTCAAGCCAAATTTGTATCCTACTGTTACAAATGTATAACTAGACAATAGGATGTCTAATGACAATCAGCTAGATAATAATCATGAACTATTTACGAACTTTCTAAGAAAAGCAATGTGATCTTGACTCTGGCGTATCTACAGTGTATATTAAATCAAAGTGAACTTGACATTATGTATCTACTGCAAAAAATAAACAGTACAAATACATCGAGCAACGCAAAACTTTATGAAAATATTTATTTGGCAACCGCCTATGAAGCAAATACAATAAGAATATCTGACAGAGGAGACAAAACTTTGTTTTCACGAAATACATGCAATGTACGATTACAAAACTATCTTCAGCATTTCTCTATCAACTTGCTATTTTCTACTACAATAATGTAAGAATAACAAGGCCTATTTACTGTGATCAAAATTCCATTATAGCACAGAATTTTGGGAATATTGGAATGGTAAACATAGGTGAAGTGATATATTTATTGTCCAATTTCTAATCACTTATGCTCAAGAATTCGAGCTTATTTACTGTCATTTACTTCCTGAGGAAGACTTTAAAAAGTGTTCCTTAATTACAAGCTGTGTGTAACAAAAGAACATTTGTATTACGAAGTTATTTGTATTTGTCAAAAATACCAACGAAACAAATCTATATTATACGCACCTTAGAAAGAAAAATAATGACTGTCTGTAGTCTGTGTTATCAATGTGATCGGTTATATCTACATACGGGCGAATAGTGTCTATTAAACCCGGAAGTAATTTGTCCATCTCGTCGATGATAAATAATGATTTAGGACACTCTTGAACCGAAGTTTCAATTATTTCTTTTAACTTGTCCTATAAAATAAAAGAATCAACCTTCAAAAGTAGAAATTAAATGTACATGTTCACTTTGAATGAAAAACTTATAGAGTCTTATAAGATCACGTTATAATTTCACCGAGTGGGCACCAAAAGTTATATTTTCACGAGTGCCGCAGCCACGAGTGAAAAACAACTTTTAGTGTTCACGAGTGAAATTAACGTGATATTACACCGATACTAACAATTTTTCTTTTAATTCTATGGTTAAAACTCTACTTTTATTGAGTTTGTTTCTATAAATTATCGAAAATCGCGGGAAACGTCATCAGAAACATAGCGCAAAGGACATCATATAAACGACGTCATCATCGCTTGGTTTCCATCATTAATTACGCTCGGTATACTTTTTGACGTAAATTCGGGTTAAAGATTACAAAAACAGCGAAAAAAATGGTAATTCAGATTATCACTTTTATTTCACAGAGAAAACTATATAATTCACAGGAAAACATAAAATATCATTCCAAATTAAATTCAACTCAACACTTTACCTTGTAATCTTCTACGAGATTTTCATGTGGAAAGTCCTTCGTTGCGGATAGAAAATGAACGTATTTGCTAGTGGTGCCTTTGACATACATCTGCTCTGCCACCATCCTGCTAAGATAGTTTTTGCCTGTCCCTGGGAGTCCATTTAGTGACAACACAGTTGCCTTTTGTGGTTGACTGTCGACATGACCTCTAAGGAATTTTACAACTGGGACGACGGCTAAATGCTGTCCATATAGCTTCTTGTTAAGTTCCTTGGACAAACCTTTTCGTAAATAATGGAAAAATAGTAAAGGAAAAAAGTGTCATACATGCACAAAGAAATTAACATAAAAGTGCAATCTTTAACTTTTTAATCATCTCATTTACATCAACTAAATTTCTTATCGAATGTCTTTGTAATGGGTATGAAATTACAAACGCCTCAGTGTCTGCATGTGAATCGGTTGTGTTTCAAATGTACAGTTACATTCTGCTACGAAGATCAGGCAAGGTTTTAGACTTTGGTTCTGAAAAATCGCAAATTTGTGCATGATTTTAAAATAACTGAAGGGGTCTTTTTAGAGCAACTTTGCTGTATTTAAAATGTAGGTATGTGTAACCATAAATCTATCATGCGTCTCGCTCAATCAATCATTGCGCGTTTAAATAAAATGAAGTGAAATAAGCATCGGTGCAAGTTTTAAACCTTCGGGGAAAGTTTTAAACCCTCGGTGCAAGTTTACAACACTAGATGCAAGTTTGAAACCCCCTGCGCAAGTTTTAAACCCTCATGGAAAGCTTTAAGCCATCGATGCAAGTCTTAAACCCACGGTACAAGTCTGGATCCCTCGGAGAAAGTTGAAAACCCTTGGGGAAAGTTTTAAACCCTCGGTGCATGTTTTAAACCCTCGGAGCAAGTTTAAAACCATCGGGGAAAGTTTTGAATACTCGGTGCAACACTCGGGGATAGTTTTAACCCTCGGGGGAAAGTTTTATGGAGAATAATCTGCGGAACAACATTATCCTTTAAGTAAAGTTTCACAACCCGAACCTCAAATATATGGTAAATATATGTTAACAGTTTAGTTCGCAATGAGAAATTGCTAAATATTTGAATTGCTCACTCATTAAAGGGTATATACCATTTTAAAAATATGCCTTTTATCTCAGCGCGCTCTGCGTAAAAGCTGATCGCTCTGGTGAGAAAAAAACAAGGTACATCGAACTATCTGAAATAAACATATTTTAGACTGAACCATCAACTATAACGGTTCAGGTATAAATTCCTGTAAAGCATTTCTGTATTTTGAAATTGTACGCTACCAAATTACAAATTGTTACAAAAGCATTTGAAATTCCAATAAAAATATGGTGTAGCGGTGCCGTCAAACCAAACTCACCAGCATTTTTGCCAGATTTTCTGAAATTGCTATGTAGATCTTTACTAGTGTTGTTGATTCTAACCATTACTTTTACATTTGATGTTTTAGCGTATCATTTTGAGAAATGTATATTTTTCACCGGAAATTTTGAACAAGCAGCTTTAGGAATGAAACAAAACGATAATCAGCTGTTTATTGAGAGTTTGGAGATATTTAAATATAGATCACGAGAGAAACTACTTTTCTAAACACTATAATGACATTTAGATCTTTATTACGTGTCATGTTATTGCTGCAACAATGCAATAAAGACAGTAAAAATATCCATGACATCATACCAGTTATATTTGACGGTATCCACATGCTGTCACAACACTCGTTAACATAACATTTAGTAGAACAATATCCATATTCCAGACAAGTTCCTGTTGCAACAAGAATTAAACTAGCGCCAACAAGAACGCATGACGGGAAAAAAGCAAATTTTAAACATTCTTTGTAATCACAACTGTGTTCACTAAATAAAAGCAACAGACATATTAGAAGTAATCCAGAGGAAGATGTCCACACGAAGATAGATGTAAACGTGTAATGTACTGACACTAATGCAATGCATGTCAAGCTCCAAAGAATGTGACAGACACAAACGCTACCCATTGTGCGAATGTTGAAGTTACGTGACAATTATAAGAAACGAACGAGGTCAGGACGTTTTCTGAAATTGTAAAGCTTAACCTAAATAACGTAAAACTGTAGTATTGATCTACACATTAATGTATATTCGTATCAAATTTCCATGTTTAAGATATCAGGTTACATGGATAAATGCATTCAATCTGTGAAAGTGGTATCGAAAAAGCGCATCTAGATAATTTGAGTATCAATATATATGATATACATGCCAATATGACGCGCATGCTAACATTACACATGCATTTTCCACAAAGAATAGACAGACGTACACATTTTACTTTAACAATGACTGTCGGGCAACATACGCACAAAAGGTTAGAACTATAGACATACAGACAGGCAAAAGGACAGACAAACCCAGAAACACTAACCTACGTTATAGACATACTGTCGTGTTATAAGTTTTTTTGTCAAGTACCGAGGGTAAACAAATCCAACCAGTCATTTATAAGTTTAATATATCATACACAGCCACACCGAGAGGTAGACAGATATACAGTAAGTTACAGACGAATGTAAAGTCTAACAAACTGCATATACATATAACTTCCGGTACATGTAGTAACAACACAACCAAAATATAAATTTATACATACAAATATACAAACTACTACATAAAATTATTATATGATAATTTCGTAAGATAAGTCTTACAGCGCTGTAATACAAAACACACTGTAGTAATGTCCCTTAATCTGCTAATATTTATTTAATGTTGATATTATTCCCATACTTTATTTTAATTCTATTCATTTGAAAATAGAATATCTGACATAAAAAGAATGGTTATTATGACTATTTATAGTGAATTATATGTTTGACAATAAAATGTACTTAATACTTCATGCCATTATTTTGGGACTAAATGACACAAACCCCATTTTAACATGTAGTGTCACCGACCAAACATATCAGCATTTTCAAATACAAAATAATACAGTTATACATTATATCTTGATTTTTTTCTCTCCTCATTAAATTCGTAATCTATCATCCAGCAATTATTTCAAAATAGATATTCTCGTATGCATCTACATATATTCATCCAATCAGCAATCAGACACACAGTGAAGGTCCGCACGTTCCCTAAACAAAATAACCTGGTTCCGGTTCACATCTATTTAGCATACTCATTCTAAAGATGAAAAATGCTTTTGTATGCTCTGGGATCTTTTTATACGCCCGAAGGGGACGTATTATGTTATCGCCTCGGTGTCCGTCTGTCCGTCCGCCCGTCTGTCCGTTAGCAATTTCCCTTCCGCTCTGTAACTCTTGAACCCCTTGAAGGATTTCGAAGAAACCTGACACAAATGTTAACCAGACTGAGACAACGTGCAGAAGCAATGTTCCGGATGGCTGGATTCAAGGTCAAGGTCATACTTAGGGGTCAAAGGTCATATGATTTTGTTTCCCTTCCGTTCTGTAACTCTTGAACCCCGTGAAGGATTTCGAAGAAACCTGACACAAATGTTAACCAGACTGAGATGACGTGCAGAAGCAATGTTCCGGATGGCTGGATTCAAGGTCAAGGTCATACTCAGGGGTCAAAGGTCATATGACTTTTTTTCCCTTCCGCTCTGTAACTCTTGAACCCCTTGAATGATTTTGAAGAAACCTGACACAAATGTTTACCACATTGAGACGATGTGCAGAAGCCATGTTCCGGATGGCTCGCTTCAAGGTCAAGGTCAAACTTAGGGGTTCAAAGGTCATATGACTTTTTTTCCCTTCCGCTCTGTAACTCTTGAACCCCGTGAAGGATTTCGGACTTTTTTCCCTTCCGCTCTGTAACTCTTGAACCCCGTGAAGGATTTCGAAGAAACCTGACACAATTGTTTACCACATTGAGACGATGTGCAGAAGCCATGTTCCGGATGGCTCACTTCAAGGTCAAGGTCACACTTAGGGTTCAAGCGTCATATAACTGTGTGGATATTGCTCTGCATTTGCTCTTGATTACAGTGCTCTTGTTGCCCTTGAATTATCGAAAATTATGAAATTAGCCTTCTCAGCTCATAGTTCAAACAGGTGAATTAGCCTTGTCTGCTCTATAGTTCTAGCAGGTTTTACAAAACAAATGAACTGCCAGATACTGAGTTATGCCTCCTTGACGGGCGTATTTTGTGACAGTTTGGCACTCTTGTTTACTCATAAAATGATCATTTCTGAACCAAAATATAGCTTTCGTTTAGACGGCATATCAACACAATGTAAAATATGCCTGTATATTGATGACCAGTTCGAGACTATTTCGTATGCAGCTGCTAAGCTTTTAAATAATTTGCCAAATTACAACATTGTCAGTTGTCATATTTGTCTACTTTAGTGTTCAGTCCAAAATGTAAGTGAACAAAGAACAGCGTGTGTACGAAAAGTACGCGTGCTTATTTCGTTGATACATCCTATACTTTTCCTGCAATGTATTACATTACTACGACCCACTTCCAAAAGTATGGATTTTGAAGAAATGTGGCCTTATTTATCACAAAATAGTTCTTTGAAAAGCAGAATGGAACTGCAGATTACATCAAAAAGTGCAATGGAATAAAGCATATGGAGACACATACAGTTTTAACAGGCTCGTTTGTTAATACCCAGAAAATAAATGTCTATATGGACGTTCAGGGTTCCAAAATTAAGAAATATCAGCATAGTTTTCAAGCACGTGTACCATGATATATAAAGAACAGAGGCTTATAAAGTACAACTTTGTCATTTAATATAAGAATTGATACGGATAGGCATGAAGTTTCAATACAAATAGACGATAACTGACGTTAGGCATCCCTCTGAGGCCAAAACCCGTATTATACATTTTCAGAGTAATATTCGTATTTCTGAGACCGACATGGCAAAAACGGCAAGAAATGATGCATATTAAAAGAAACTCGCATATAATTTAATAAAGAACAAGATAGCTACATTGTACAATGTACAAAATCTGAGCAGATTTTCTCAAAAATTGTTTTAACGGTATTTTTGTTATAATTATTATTAAAGGGAGGTTATACAAAACCTATTTTGCCATTCCCTATGCGTGTCGGGATATATTGCCGCATTTCTTGATACGAATTACGTCGGTTTTTATTAAATTACAACACTAAAAATATTTACTCACACTTTCATAGCGACTAGACCTTTTAAACACATTTTCTGTATAACATTATCAGACAACGAATTATTTTCTAAAAGATAAGCCCTATCTCGGTTAACATACCACATTTCACGCCTTTATTTACACCAATTTTTGTGCCCTTGCCCATTCCTTTTCAACATTTTCTCCACTGCTGGTCCCGTGTTTTTAAAGTATGTAACCATACCTGCACTTAAGACTAAAAATTTAACCAGTAATAAATGCAAATTTGCACTGAGGGGTACATTTTGAACCTTAATTTTTATAAAAAAATATCAGAACATTCCAGACCTCCATAAAATGTAACAGTTACCAAATTTGCTATTTTAAATGTAAAATGCCCTGCGTTTATAACCAGTGCCATAACAACGGTGTCCATGTTTAAACCATGGCTGACAATGAAAGTGACACAGAAAGTGACGGCAATGAAATGTCCATGTTGCAACGATGTGTTGACGATGTCCACATCAATGATAATCGTAGTCAGGGTTCTAGACCTGTTTTGGCCATGATCAAAGTAAGGTGAATCAATACCGTGGAAAAATGCTACTTCCATATTATGGTCAAATCGTGTGTGTTTGAGTGGCATATTTTGACATCAACATTATTGAAAAAACCATCACGTCCCACAATAATTCATCTATTTAAATTTTAAATGAAGAAATTATCATTCCTATATTTCAGAACTTTGAAGCGAAAACGGAAACTAGGGTTATGATTGCATAACCGAGTGCATGTATTTAGACAGCAAAAGAATGCTACGGTCCACAAAATGCATGAGATGTTCGACCAAACAGTGCACAGCTAAGCAAGACAAAGGCTTATAAACCTAGTAAATCTGCAAAACCTAAACTACATCTTACGAACTACCGTTTTAGAAAGCAATCGAAAATTATCAAGCCTATACATTGTACATGTACTTGATATTTCAATGTTTAGACGGGTTTTAGCTAGCAAGGACTCGTATCACCTGCTCATATAAAGTAGTTTTCCCATATAATCTCCAAAAAAGCTTAAAGATCATGCCAGAGTGTTTGCCTGGCACTGATTAATACCCGATATGAAACCGTAAAACTAATTTTAGATTTCCAAACATTATGAAGCAGATACTTGTGATACAAACTTCATGTTTTTAAACATACATGTATCTCAGTCACAATCAGTAAAGTCAAGAAGAACGATTAGGTAAAAATCAGAAATAAGGTCTTTATGAAAAAGGTTATCTTTCGTAAATAAGGTAGTGGTAATTTGGCAATGCTTTCCAATATTTTTTTCGAGATTCACGTACTGAATGAAATGTTAATCATTGTTTTTCTACATGTACATTACTGCACAAGTTAGCTGAAACATCAAGACAAAAATAATTAATTACGAACTCTGGCTTGAAATGACTATGCGTCTACTGATTCTTGTCACAGCTACCTAACAGAGTCGATATGTGAGCTAATTGGTAGTTTCCATAAAAATATTTTATTTCGAAGCTGTATATGCACCCATTTTAAGCTCAACTGAACGATATATGCCATCATGCTGATTTGTCCGTTGTCCGTCTGTCCATTAACTTTTCTTTGATAACACTCTACAGGTCCCAATTTTCATTTGACTTTTATGGAACCTGCTCAGAAGGTTGCCTGTAATCTGTAGATGATCCCAATTTTTGGGCTCAGTTGGTCGAGGTCACAGTGACATCCGATAGCGTTTCGTCGATGACGCTGTAGGTCAAAATTTTCATTCCAATTGTTTTGGTATTATTAAAGGTCAAGGTAACAATGACACCTATTAGTTCTTCCTTGAAAACGCTCTACAGGTCACAATAGTCATTCGATTTTCACCAAACTGGCTCAGCAGGTTGCCTGTATCCTGTAAATCATTCGCATGGTTTTGGGGTTAGTGCGAGAAAGGTCATGGTCACAGTGACGCAAAGTTTGATAAAAAAACTTTCACATTCGATATCTTGAGATCTATTTCATCCAAACATCCAACTTTATAGGATGATTGGTCATACTGATTAAACAACCCCTACTGTCTTTGAGGTAAGTGGGTCAAAGGTCAAGGTTATAGTGACCTCCGTTAGCTCATTCGATAACGTTCTTAAGGTCACAAATTTCATTAAACTTCATCAAATTTGTTTAAAAGGTTTCCTGCATCATGTGACTGGTCCCTGTTGCTTTTTGGGTCTATAGGTCGAAGTTCGAGGTTACAGTGACCCTAACTGTGATTAATTTTACATTACCCACAGTCTTCAAACTTTATAGGATGGCTGGTTTTACCGAGTAGATGAACAATATTGTTTATGGGGTCAGTAGGTCAAGGCCAAGGTAACAGTGATCTCTGTTAAATTTTCACAAAACTTACTTAGAACAGTCCAGTTAGTCCAGTATAGCGACACTGGCCCGCTTAGGCCTCTTGTTATCTAATTAACAAGTGTTATGAACAACGCTCGACGACATATTGTGAGATTGCTTACTAGTATTTTTTTCAGAAAGAAGGGTTTGTGGAAGTCGTGGCCAACCCGTAACGCTACGGGTTAGGAGTCCTACACCATAGCTCTCCTCAACATTCAAACGTACGATCTTGTCGGTCTTTATTCAGTTACGATGAAGTTTGCATTTCCTCACAGTAATAAATTGACTACAAGTAGGTTCAAACAGAAACTTAAATTTATATCTTAGACTGTATATCCGGTATTTACACAAAATAAGCAGACATATTTTTAGTAATTGAATGTGAATCATGCCAGTCTTCGAATATAGGCTTAGTCTATATGGAAACAAGACTTGAAAATATTTTTCAATTATCTCATCATCGGCCATACTTCTTTCATCCATTTTTTCACACTGAAACAGTTTTAAAAAGTTGGAAAGTTATGAATGGCGTTACTTTGAATAGTTTGTGAACAGAGACATGTTTGACGGCCGCGCTGCAGATAATTCTGGTGAACATCATACACATTTGTTTGATTGACATTAACCAGTGAACCAAATCCACTAACATCATGACCCTTTTCTCTGACGTCACTGCATGGTTTACATTATTCTTTGATATGTCCCCAGATCGTTCGTATTTACCATGATGTTTGCTTTTAACGAGATTTCAGTGCTACATGGAATTAAACCAGTGAGACATATTACACTATATGCCACAAACTTTAAGCTTTTGAAGAAAATAGCTAGTTTTACAATGTACATTTGTATTATCCATTTACACCAAGAACGCGTTTCTAGCTTGTTCATATAAATACACTGAGGAACTTCACATACTGTATGTATTAAGATAAAATGAATGAGATGTCCGTTTTTCCGAGCCGTGTGCTACCCCTTGAAACTAGGAATCAAATGCTGGACAAACCCGCATTTTTTCTTACATTTAATGCACATCAAAATTTTGTCATACGACATCATTTCATAAAATATGTGTATTTTCCAGTGCATTTATTTGTCAAGATATGCCCTTCAACAAACGGTAACTAGCAATGTTTATTTAAAGATTACGTAATGTTTTCCTAATATTTAGCAAACTACTGATGTACATTTCTTTTTTTCGGCACATATATCATTGCAGTGTTCCGTAGTTACAGTAAAACTATGATGCACTACTGAACTAGAAGAGAAATGTATGATTTTGACATTTCTTACCTAACTGCACGTTACCACTATCTAACCTCCTCAGTAACAAGGTAATTACTTACGCTCTCCGTTCTTGATTATGCACGATGAGAAAAGTAGCTTTTAGTTATTACGCGCCGCCAGGAGGCGGTGCGTGTATTGGAATGCAGAAAGTAAAATTTCCATGGGGTGACGTAACTACTTTTAGACTGTAGAATGATTTCACAGTGTGTCTTTGTAACAAGCGGTCTTTTGATTTGAGATCGCGAACCAGTCTAAATTTTACGGAAATAGCCGAGTCTAAATATTTACGGAAATAGCCGATTTTAAACGAATGACTACGAACGACGACGGGTAGCGGCTGAAGATAGTCTTTTAAACCGACTTTGAATTTTTTTTCTAACAGATATTTGAATATACTTTACGAAACTACCAAGCTTATGATGTGTCCGCTTCTTATTTAAAGTGTCTGGGAAGTTAAATTCGTTTGTTTACATAAAGTTGTACTGCCATTCCGAAACAAACGTCTGTATTGGCAAATAACGAAGTTATACGCTACGAAACTCGGTGCCTCGATAGCGCAGTGGAATGTATCCCCGCTTGGCACACGGGAGATCAGAGATCGAAACCTCGCCGGAGTGGAATTAAATTTTTTTTTTATATAGTGGGGAACGAATTAATTTATATCTTGGAAATAATTTTTCTTTCGTACAAGAATAATATAAATAGAAGCAAATTTATATATTAGAATTCTAGACTTAGGAAAATAATAAAAAAATTATTATTTCAATGATTTGTAATTCAATAATGTGACAGCAGCCAATTTCCATACAGAGGAAACAATGCCTATAGACTTGACGTAGAATCATCTTTTTTAGCATTAAACATTAACAAATGGTCAGCCTTATACAAAATTAGAGTGCAAAAAGATTAGGTTTGGTTAATCACCATACATTAAATCCAACATTACTAATTATCGCAACCCCCACTCCATTTGGCGGCGTTCAAACATTTGACTTGTACATTTATGTGAAGCAAAAGTTTTGCAGTGTTGTATACAAATCTTAAAACTCTTGTCCGTAAGATGCAACTCGGGTCGCTTAAACAGTTTCTGCACTCAAAAGGAATCAGAGTAGGGGTCTCTTTCGAGGGACCGTGTCAGCCTGCGAAACCGTGAGATCTCGGCTAAATATGACCATAACATGGTATATAATGTGACATAGATTCGTTTACATCGCTTATTCCGAACCTCTAAAAATCTGGTCACCTAAAAAATCCGGTTGTTTTTCCGCCCTTTTGTTCTTCATTTATATAAATGTTGAAATATCCCCTCAATATTTCGAATTCCGGCCATTTTATTGTTCCAAATATGACATTATTTATTAATATTACTTTCAATAACCCGGTCGCTGACTGGTGTGTCTTCCGATGTGCCAAAGGCGTGAAAATATTGTTTGGCGATTATCTAATATTCAAAGTCTGTCACAAAGGATGAGTGATAGTTAGCATATCAATTGACCTTAATGTCTAACAATGCATTTTATATCAATTGTGTTGGAAATTTGATTTCATCTCTTGATTGTTAGACGTTTAAATCAATCCATATTAAAAAGGCAGTTCGTAACTTCGTAACTTCGAAACACTGAATTTTTTGAAAGCCAAAATTTGGAAGAAATGTGCTCTGAATATAATCTCGAAATTAGTATGTTTGACAGGTCTTCAAATGTAATGAAAGCACGTGTAAATGATGATAAATCCTCCAATAATTATGGGAATCAATTTCTTGAGTTTTTGAAATTGAATGTTTTTTATATTTTAAATGGGAGAACAAATATGGATATTCCAGGGAAAACTACATGTAAAGGTACAAGTGTTGTTGACTACTTTGTTTGTAACTCTAGTCTTTTTGAATATGTGTCCTCGCTGCAAGTATTAGACTTCTGTCCATTGTTGTCAGATGTCCATAACCCAGTCGAACTAAATTTAAAATTTAACTTAAGTAAAAGTAATCACGAACATGATGAGGGACAACCGTCTGTTAAATTATGGGATAGAACCAAAGCAAACGAATTCGTAGATAAAATTTATGTACACAAACTGCAAAATATTCACGAAACACTTGATAATCATATACTTGATACGAACTTTACCCAAGAGAATGTAGACGAAATAGTCAATGATATATCATCACTGTTTTTAAATACATCTAGCGAAACTTTTGGATATACTAAATATTAAAGGTAATTAATAAAACATACACCGGTAATTCAAATAACAATTCTTGGTTTGGACCAAAGTGCAAGCAGGCTAGAAAAAACTTTCACACTGCAAAATATCTTTATAAACTAAGAAAGAATAACGAAACAAAAGAGACTCTCAAACGAAATGCTAAAATTTACAAAAATACATTGAATCAATTTTATAATAAAGACAAACGTTCAAGAATTAAGAGACTCCGTACTGTCAAAAGTGAAGACCCACGTAAATATTTGAAACTCTTAAATAGAAAACCAACACAGAAAAGTGAAGCTGATTTAACAGATCTTTATAATTTCTTCAAAAATGTAAACATTAGTGACGAAGAATATAATGGTAGAGATAATGATGATGATAATAATAATAATAACAATATTAATAATAACATTATTAATAATAATAACAATTATAATAATAAGAACAATAATAACGTAGAAAATGAAATAAACGAAGAAATAAATGTTCCTATCACTGAAAATGAAATAATGATAGCAATAAAAACTTTAAAAAATAACAAAGCCAGTGGTTACGATAACATAGTAAACGAACAAATAAAAGCTTCTTTGCCATTGATGAAAACTATATATGTTAAACTCTTTAATCTCATTTATGATACTGGTGTTATCCCAGAATTATGGACATTAGGAATCATCAACCCAATATATAATCAAAGCGCTGTGAGCGCTGAAGGCCTGGGGGCTATAGGTTAACTCCCCGAAAAACAACTTTTGACCTACGTGTTTTGCGCTGAACCTTACCTAAAGCGCGGGTCGAAATGTGCAGAGGACGAAATTCAATATATGACACAGAATGAATGATTCACAAATATATGGGTGGCAGGGAAGTTTGTTTTATTATAAAACGTACGTTAAATGAAAAATAATCACATAGTCAACATTATAAATTGTTTAAGCCAATAAAAATAATTCGATCAGCGCTTTGTACAACTTCAAGTGATATGATCTGATGATGGGGGTCGAAAATTATTGTGTACCAATGACAAGGCCTTGAAACAGAAATAAACAAAGCAATACCAGCAATGAAATATAAATACAGTACTGTACAATGCCTATAACAGAGAAAACCAAAAATGATTCTGGGTTACCTTGTAGTTGTAATCGGTGAAACCGTTCACTGGGCCTCGACATGCAGCGTCCTCGATAAATGGCGGGTGAATTTGATCACGTTAGTTCCTTCTCGGGAATGTACGTAAATTATATCTTTTTTTAGAGACATTTATTTTTAGGTAAATATATATGTTATCGTTCGTAAATAACAAAGTTGTCAATGAAATAACATCGGAAATTTGAAAATCAAACTACAAACTCTTATATCGAGCTTCGTACGTTTTCGTAAATTTCCGTAAATATCCGTACTTTTCCGTGATATGCATATGATTATCTTCCGTAATCAGCTAACAGCGCATTAATTTCTAAAACAGAAAAAAATGTGTAATGCAGCCCGTAAGCTATATACCTTCCTGCAGTCGTTTGAAGTTTTATGTACTATTTTTATTTGTAACATGTTCTTATCATATGCGGCATTCAAACAGAAGATTGATCTGGTCTGTCTTGCACTACTTTCGCATAGGGCATGTTTACAGTTGTTATTCGCACATAGCACGGCTAAAATTCTTGCAGGGTTTGAAATGTGGTATACTAACTTAGGCCTTGGGGACTTTCAGTCCCCAGGCCAAAAATAAAGGCGACATAACAAAACCTGAAAATTATAGGCCTATAACATTGTTAAGTTGTCTAGGGAAAGTATTCACCAGTATTTTAAATAAAAGAATTACAGACTATGTTGAATCTAATGACATTTTAAATAACATACAAGCGGGGTTTACAAAGGGTTTCTCAACAGCAGACAATTTTTTCGTTTTACACCATATTATTCAATATTTAAATAATAACAAAAGAAAGTTATTCTGCTCATTTATCGACTTGAAACAAGCGTTCGACACGATATGGAGCAATGGTTTATGGGAAAAATTAATAAATTCTAATATTAACGGAAAATGTCTCCAAGTAATCAGAAACATGTATAATGATATAAAATCCTGTGTAAGAGTAAATTCAAATTTTTCTAACTTTTTCTCTTGTAATATTGGAGCCGTCAAGGGGAAAAATTATCACCCTTGCTTTTTTCACTATTTTTAAACGATCTAAAAGATTTTTTCCAAAATAATAGCAATGTACAAGGAATAATACTGCAAAATGAACAAAATACAAATGAACTCTTTGATCTTCTAAATATTTTCATTTTACTTTATGCAGATGACACAGTAATAATGGCAGAAACAGCGAATGATTTAGAGGAAGCTTTAAATACTTACGAACAATATTGTGATACTTGGAAGCTTAAGGTAAACACTTCAAAAACGAAAATTGTTATTTTCGCTAAAGGCAGACAACCTAGGTATAACTTTACTTTTAAAAATGAAGCCCTAGAGGTCGTGAACGAATATAAATATCTTGGTCTGTATTTTAATTTCCTTAGTTGTAAAAAACATATTTCAAACCAAGCAACTAGGGCAATGTATAGTCTTATCAAAAACTCTAATCGTCTTAACCTTCCGATAGATTTACAAATAGATCTCTTTAATAAAACTGTCAAGCCTATTTTACTTTATGGAGCTGAAATATGGGGTTTTGGGAAACTAGATTTAATAGAACGTGTACAACTAAAATTTTTGAAATATATATTGAAATTAAAAAGGTCTACTCCTAATTATTTTGTGTACGGTGAAACAGGATGTATGCCATTGTCAATAGATATAGAAGAAAAAATAATTTCTTTTTGGTCAAGACTCTGTGTAACTGAAGGTGGAGACACACCAAACAAATTATCATCTGCAGTTTATAAAAATATCTTACGATCAACAGAAACCATACCCGATGAAATTCTTCAAGTAAAGTACCCATGGTTGCACAATGTTCGATACATCTTAATTAAATGTGGTCTTATAAATATATGGACCATACAAAATTTTCCGAATACAAAATGGTTAAAGATGTCGGTTAAACAGAAATTACAGGATTTATTCTTGAATAATTGGTATCATTTAGTTGAAAATTCAGCAAAAGCACATTCTACAGAGTATTTAAGAAATCTTTTGGTACTGAATCCTATTTATCTGAACTACAACCCTCTTTATTATATGATCTCATCAAATTTAGAACAAGGAATCATCACTTACCTATTGAAACAGGAAACTGGTCAAGAATACCAATAAATGAAAGGAATTGTAACTCTTGCAGAAATAAAATTGGAGATGAATTTCATTATTTATTTGAATGCAAACAATTCTCCAATGACAGAAGACAGTTTATCAAACCATATTTCTACCGACGTTCAAACATGTATTAGTTAGAACTAGAATTGTGTCCAAAGGACACGGATGCCCCCACTGTGCAGATGTGCTCATAAACAAGAGCAAGCATATCTGTATGTAAGATTTTTATGTGGAACTTTTTCATTCCACTGTTTCATTTCTGTACATATACCTAAAATGATCTACAGGTAACCTTATGTACATGTTAAATTAAATTACAAATGTAAAATTTATATGTTCAATTATTTATATGGTATATAGTGAAAAAATCAACAAAGGGCCATAATTCTGTTAAATTTGGTCGCAACAAATTTATATGGTATATAGTGAAAAATCAACAAAGGGCCATAATTCTGTTAAATTTGGTCGCACAAAAATTTCTTCCTTTACTACCATCTACACATTAAAGCTGTTCATCCCTGGAAGTTTAAGCAAAATCTGCCATCCGGTTTAAGAGGAGTTGCGTTCACAATATTCTATATGGTATATAGTGAAAAACTTAACAAAGGGCCATAATTCTGTTAAATTTGGTCGCAACAAAATTCCTTCCTTTACTACCATCTACACATTAAGGTTGTTCATCCCTGGAAGTTTAAGCAAAATCTGCCAACCAGTTTAAGAGGAGTTGCGTTCACAAAATTTCTATATGGTATATAGTGAAAAATCAACAAAGGGCCATAATTCTGTTAAATTGGCCGCAGCAAAAATTCCTTCCTTACTGCCATCTACACATTAAGGTTGTTCATCCCTGGAAGTTTAAGCAAAATCTGCCATCCGGTTTAAGAGGAGTTGCGTTCACAAAATTTCACATAGTATATAGTGAAAAAATCAACAAAGGGCCATAATTCTGTTAAATTTGGTCGCAGCAAAATTCCTTTCTTTACTACCATCTACACTAAGGTTGTTCATCCCTGGAAGTTTAAGCAAAATCTGCCATCCGGTTTAAGAGGAGTTGCGTTCACAGATTTCGGGAGTACGGACGGACTGACGGACGACGGACGGACGGACGGACAAGGCAACCTATAGCACCCCACTTTGGCAAAAATTAATGTGTACTGGCAACAAATCAGAATTTCTGAAACTGTGTAAGTTTATAAAGGTTATACTACGAACTGTTAGAATGTAATATCTATATTTGCCGATTATTGTCATTAATATAATGTTTGACTATCATGTATTAACTGAAATGTGAGAACAATATTGATGGTTTATATGGTATATACTGCACCTACAATGTGTTAATATATAGTAGCCTCTTAATATATCATATTGTCTGTTGTAAATGCCTCATATTTGCATGTGTACATGTATTGAGAGAATCTGTTCTGTTCTGTAGAAAAGAAGGGAAAATTAGATCAAACAGAAAGTACGACTGACTTCGAAAAAAATGAAATTTTCATTTTTAATATGTAGAGTGCTGAACAGAAGGGTATCAACTTTATTTTTAAGAAATATTGGCTTAGGTTTTAAACTTTATGGCATTTTTTATTATCCAACGGATGCTGCTGACATTTTCAATATATAAAAAAAATAATTGCGATTCTTAATGTTGTCAATGTTATTTTTATGTTTAACGGACTTTGACATGAATTCAAATGTTTAATATGAAATTTTAATAAAGAAGATCATGTTTCATATATATAAAGGTATATCCCGTAAACAGGAACAACTAGAAGAATTAAATTTACAAAGTACCATCCCCCCAAAATCCAGTCACCTCAGATATCCGGTCAATTTTCTCCCGCCGAACACCGGCCGGAATTTCGAGGTCAATAATTTAATGTTTTGAAAGCTCGTTCTACAAGGCGAATGTGCAATTATATCATACAAGGCGAATGTGCAATTATATCTTAATGAAATCAAATGTATTAAAATTTATATATTTTCCAATAGTGTTTATACGAGGATACATCAACATGAACGCTGATTGTTTACTCGTTGCACTTAACCTAATGCACTTGTTTAAATAATTATATAAGATTTCATATATTAGACAGTGTGCATATGCCGAACTGTTTGTTGTTGCTGAAAATGTTATAATAGAGAAATATAACAGTCATTATTCTGACGATAATCTTTTGCGGAAAAAGAGTGTTACCATGGCATAAGCTCTACTGGACTTTGCCCAGTAGAGCTGAAAAACTAATATTCAAGGGAACAACTCTGCCCATTCTCAGTTGTTTAAAAACTGTTCAATAAAATGGGCCATTTATCACGTGAGCTTACATTGCAGATATTTTTTTGGTCGTGAAAAGAATTACAGGTAGTCTCACCAGAAGTCTGGTTGCAACAGAAGCAAGTAACAAAACATGAAATTTTAATCCATTTAATACAATATAGATACATTTAAAACTTGAACATGTAATGGACTTAGATTGCTGATAAAATAACCAGTATGTACATAATAAGAACAAGAAAAATTTTAATCATCATTTGTTGTACAGCTTACATGTCCTCATTGTAAGTTCTCTAGAAACACTTTCAATGTTCTAACCTTATAACATATTTAACACAGACAAAACACTTCATTTATGGCTACTAGAAGTTGCTAGGGTATCAATGTCCAATCCCAGTTGCCTAAACCATAATACAAAATTTTAAATGCACATTGGGTCATACAAATTCAATTACACTACAACTACATGTAAATGAGAGTGTAATTTATCTCATTTCTGACCAAGTATTATATGCACATAGGGTCATGTAAATTTAATTACACTACAACTACATGTTGTAAATGACAGTGTAATTTATCTCATTTCTGACCAAGTATTATATGCACATAGGGTCATGTAAATTTAATCACACCACATGTTGTAAATGAGAGTGTATTTATCTCTTTCTGACCAAGTATTATATGCCATGGGTCATGTAAATTTAATTCACACACACTGTTGTAAATGAGGTGTTTTATCTCATTTCTGACCAAGTATTTATGCCATGGGTCATGTAAATTTATTCCTACACTATATGTTGTAAATGACAGTGTAATTTATCTCATTTCTGACCAAGTATTACATGCACATAGGGTCATGTAAATTTAATTACACTACAACTACATGTTGTAAATGAGAGTGTAATTTATCTCATTTCTGACCAAGTTACTTCACTTCATGTTTTTATTTGCAGAGCCCCTAACATCTCAGCAGAGTCCATTTAATTCTAACTTTTTAAAAAAAGTTTGTACGAAACATTTTACACTGACAATTACTTTATTTTTTTAGTTTATGTAAATAGGCCAGAAAAGAATGACTAGATATGCAGGATCAGTAACAAGTGCATACATTTTAATAAAAGCATACATTGTATATTAACCACTTTAGAACCATTACTTAAAAGGAAATAAGTAGCAAGCAGTACTGTATCTACATGTATACTTAAATTTCTCTGTCAAGTGGCTAAAAGTGCTTATTTCTCTTTTAACCCTAGGAGTTTAAAATGTATATACTCTTTAAAAATACATTTTCTGTCGGTTGATCATATAACCAAGATAACCAGGGCAGTCTAGTATGATTCTATGCCATCCTGACATAAAAAATAGTTGTATAACTAATCAAAGTTTTTACCAACTTACTTTTTTAACATTACCAAATGTTTCAAAGTTCTTTTTTGTATAATTACTGTGAAACATGTTAAGCATTCTCCTATTGAAAAGAATATGGAACATATAGATGGCAATATGTTGTAGACTAACGTTCACATAACCCACAGTGGTATGTTGTCTAACTACACTCAACAAAATTCCTAATCGGTCAGTTTATATAGTACAGTCGAACTTGCCAATGCGACCACGTGTATTAAGCGACCTTTGTCTAAAGCAACTGGTTTTGAATCCCCCCCGAGCATTTTTACACTGATTTGCTATTGCATTAAGCTACATTTTTCCTGACGCGACCACCAACCAGAAAATTAGTGACCCATAATCGGTCTTTTGTTCGTATTAGGAGACCATTTATGTGCAAACATATCATTTCTATGGAAACTGACCGCATTAAAGTTGCATTTAACGGCCCAATTAGGCAAGGAGGTGTCAAATCTCGTAAGGATTATTGTCTAAACTTATGTCCCCAGGTGCTAATTGTCAGGTATTTATCGACTTTAGGTACTTTCATGTACAAACTTATTTGCTATTTTTGGAAAATTACCACGGGACATCAGAACGATTTTTATGGATAACGCTTGCCATCCTCGTTGATACTTTGTATTAAGAGACCATTTTATTAAGAGACCAGTTTTGGGCGTTCCCTTTGGCGGTCTCTTAATACAAGTTTGACTGTGTATAATTTTTCTAATTATGCATGTATTCACACAAAATTTCACATACCTATATTTGAACGGATGTAGCGAATTATTGATTTTTTTAGCCGCCTCGCGATGAAAGTAATTGAATTAGGCATGTTGACCATTATAGAAAGTTTTGCACATGTGGGGCATGAACACCTATTTGCACATTATTGAAGTGACCGTTTAGGAATTTTGTTGAGTGTAGTACTAACTACCTATTTCTACTTCAGCTATCATGTGCCGAGGATTTATTGAAATGCTAGACTAACAGTATCCAACTATTTATGGACATACATATAGATATAATGGGCAAGTGTACATATACATGTATATCATGGACAATAACTCTTCTTGCACAAATATTGTGGCAAACTATTTTCCTCCTTAGGGCCATGGCAGTACTTCATTGAGTATGGTCATCCAACTACATGTACTGCAATGCAAATGTCAGACCTTAAAATGGAATCAAAATGCTTTACTTAATAGATGTAAAAACTGCGTACCAAACTTATTTAATTTTTACAACACCATTCTGCTGGACTTTAATGGTTAATAGTTAATACTCATAACATACAGTGTCTTGTTGTGGACCATAAACAATTGTACATTTAATAACTGATCGAACACTTGAACACACCAGTGTAGACTAAACAAAGAAACAGTTAGTTGCTAAAATGTCCCACTTCCTATATGTGTCATTGAAATACATGTTATTATGATATGGACATATAATGAATGCATGATTAAATATGAATACATGTATAATATGCGACCTGTTAGTATGTTTTACAATGTCACAGTTACTACCATACCCTCTTTTACAATAAATACACACATATATTATAACATATGAGGCTATTTAATAAAAAGATAATCTACAATGTTGTAGCAATAAAATAACTAATACTTCACACTTATTGACTGCAAAAACATTGTGAAAGAAAAGCTAAGATCCACTTATGGCCTTTTTCTTTCACTTCTGAAAAAATTATCTGTTATCTTTTTAACACTTTATCTGTGATCTTTTACATAATTATGTACTCAAAAATAAAGAATCTTTCAGCTAAGTATACCTGAAGCCAGCAACTCCTATCCTACGTGAGTAAACTGCCAACTTCTTCACATACAGAGACATGGTCGGTAACAGGAAGCGAACCCATGGCCCTCAATCTATGAGCGATTACAGTGACTTTAAGTCAGTGACTCTAACCATCTGGCCACGGAGGCACTAACAAACAAGTCTATTTTGAAATGCTTCTAATCTAATGACTTTGAAATACAATCAGCAGTTTTAATTGAAACAAGTCAAGCCTGTTGAAAAAGATTAAAATGTTGCTACTATTATAATAAAAACCAGAGAATTTTGTGGCGCCACTGTGTCATTTCAGACTGATGTTTTCTGTAAAAATTATGTACTTATATGCTAAAATTTCTTATTGATTTAATAGAGAAGGTAAAAATGATGTGGAAGATCTGTCAGAAGAAATAAAGTCTGATACACTGAACTCTCGATATAGCGACACAGTTGGTTCCCAGTATAAATGTTGTAGTACCAGTATTGTCAGTATAATGACAACTATCAAAACAAACAGTTAAAATGAAATCTATCCAATGTTCATTTTCTTATGTCTGTTACTTCTTTACAATGCATACAAACACATTAAAGATTTGCAGTTTACTTGCCAATTTATAACAATATGTGATGCATTTGACGATTTTTACGTCATTAATAGTTTCTATTGTTTTCAGCAATTTCCATGTATTGTCTATTAGTAAATAGTTTTCATCATTACACTGTTGGTGTATCAAGCATATTAACATATCAAAAGTGGTAAAAAGTGGTAAAAACAAGCGTATGAGTCGGTTAACAAATATTCTGATCCTGTAATGAATGGTAAAAGAATAGATTTATGTTTTGCTTCCCACAAAATTATGTCAATATATGAAATTTCCATTATATCTAATGCCACAGTAGTCTACCACAGAAACATTAATCTTCCCAAGTCACTTTGACATATTTCATCACAAAAAAATACAATCACCTAGATCAAACCATTACAAAAATATTCATAAAATATTCATTCAAGTGCTTTTAATGTTTGTTAAGTTCAGATGTTAAACATGCAGCAAGAGGTAAACAATAAAAGCTTGTGTCATACAGGTTACAATGCCATTTCTCATGGAAAAAAATAGTAACAAACTATCACGAGAAGGAGTATTAAAATATGAATTTGGTAAGGCAGAAATATTCACACTTATTGTTCTCTGACATAATATCACAAAGTATAAGACACTTGCAGCATTTGACAAAACACATTGATATAAACAATGAAGCTGGCAGTGCAGCCAATACGAATAAACGTTAAAACAAATATTGAACACATTTACATACAGAACACAGTTTTCACACTTCTGAAAAGTCAGCTCTTAAATTTTCCAAACAAAAACTAAAAGCATATCAAGCTATGTGACCTAGTTTCCATTTCAAACAGCTGATTTTTCACAAGAAGCAAGTTTTGTCATAATCTGACTTCTGATGAAGTTTGAGCAAACTGGACTGTACAACAGACAACCAGTAGTCATTTTGTGTCATATCATGATGAATATCATCCAAACCTAAATATACATCTGCATTAAGATATTAACTGTACAACTCAAAAGTCTGGAATTATTTAAATGCTTTTATTTCAATATGCCATCTAAAATTTACATCAATCTTAAATTGATTAATTATTTTCTACAGTTTCAAGTCCACTTATAAAGTGACTCAAGTAATTACTGGCTGGCACTTTAACCTGACTGCCATTCCCAGGCATGACAAGTGCTAGACTGCCATCCCATCAAACTTTCGCACATAAAAATGCTGGTAGCAAGGCTTTCACCCATGACCCTCATTCAGTGAGAGATGTCCTGGTATAAAGCCAGTGACCGTAACCACCTGACCAAGTAAGCGGGTCTTTTTCTTTAACAGAATGAGGTAGGTGCTATGACATTAGGTACAGAGGCATCCAATATGGCTTAACTGACCGCCAGTTAGTCCCATTCTATTGTTAGCCTTTTTATCATCATACCCGGACTCGATGGTTAAATCGATGTAAAATATGTACATATAAATGAGCCACGAATATTGACACACACACTGATTAATACTAGGTAGGCTAAGATGTAAAGTAATAGAGTACTGTTTATGAGAATAATTACGGTACTTTATTTCACAGAGGCATAGCCTCAGAGTTATAACATAATTGTTAGAGCAAACAGAAACAGTTCTCTATCTGATTTGTATCATGGCCAGTTTTCTATACTACTGTATTGAAACTATGCTCCTTTTCTGATAGAGTACAGTTTTAAGCTCTGCCCCCTTGTGTGTTTTAGGACTCTGAACACAATATGGATACACTTATTAGGTATATAATGCTGTTGTTAAAATATACACCAAGTACCCTTTAACAGGAAACTGTTGAGCTCTGCCACAGGAAAACCACCATATAAAAGATATTAAACCAGAGCTACATGTGTAAGCAGAATTTAACAGTTACTAAAGCTTGTACGTCCCAGAGGTTTTGTGAATGAGATAGGGCAAACAATGTGCTCCTTGTCCCATGACCCACCTCAACTTTTTACTGCCGGCCTCAAACTTTTATCAGAAAATGTTCAAAAAGATTAAATTTCAAGCGTTTTTGAGAAAAAAAAGCCCCCCCAACAAAAAAAACAACAACTGCTGACTGACCTGAATCCTGATTTCCTTCAAAACAAACATTTCTATTATTGTTAGGGGGAGGGGGGGGGGTTGGGGTTGGGGGCCCCAAGGATATAGTATGGTCTAGATGAAACCTGAACAATGGATTCCCTACAGAAGGGCTCAACTATACTTACATTCTAAAACAAGCTGGTATTGTAAAGTTACAACTAAATCCAAATACGAGATATCTGATATTATGTATGTTACATGTAAATGTTTTATGACATTACTTTCATGTACAACAGTTTGATATCATGTGGAAAAAAATGGAAAGTAACAAACAGGATGATGTTTCAATTAATATTCCCACAAGAGAACTGGTAAGTATAAAAGATCATTTAAAAAATGCTTTATGACTTACATAAAACAACGTATAGCTTAAAATTAAACTAAGCATTAAACCCGTGTTTAGCAGTTGGTCAGTGAGTATGTTAAACCAATAATTTTCTATCTAAGCTATAACAGTAGTGGCTACCTAAGGCATAGTGTTGGTTAGATTATGTTATCCCTAACACAGGTTGAACAGTGCATTTAATGATCTTACTTCATTCTTCAAGTAACTAATACTATCATCATCAACAAGACACATGTCTGCCACAATCAAACCAAAATTAAAACTGTTAACCATTTTGTAATATCAATACCATAAATATGTTTGTTCTAGAAATTGTCAAATATCGATAAGTCCTACGTTTTTGTAACCTTTTCAACAAAAATTGCAATTTTTTACATTCATACTAATTTATTTAATCTCAATTAAAACTTACATTAATCTCTCTTGAGACTCACTCAACCTTGATGAGAGAGGCAATATTGAATTTTCTGTATCTTGCCCAAGGACATTAGCACTTAACTTGGGCACTTGAGGGGATCGAACCTGGGACCCTCTGATGCTGAGGTGAACGCTCTACCACTGCACAAACTTGAAGAGAGTTCCCTATAACTTGTTTTGATGTCCAATAATAGTGAGACATCCTGATGAAAATCAAAGTACATGTATTTTATTTCATAACTGGGAATGTCAAAACGTGAATTAAATCACTATACGATCAATCGGTACATTACAAAACAAACTTTACTGAAACATTAAAATCACAGTAGCTAATATCTGCCATTAAAATAGCTGGGGCACAAGTAATAGTTAATGATTCATTTCCAATTTTCCTTTTTTAGGACTTCTCACATGCCCAAATATCTTCCTAACACATCATACACATTTAAGGCACAGCAAACCCAGGTATTGTAGTAGTTATTCTGTATCCTCTCAACACACTTCTGACACCTTTCAATTTTGTTTTTAAATGAGACTCTCTCAAGGAATGTGTTTTACTGTATAGGGTGTATTCATCACGCAGTTTTTATTTTCACTATATTGGCGAACTTTATTATTACTCAAGTTCAACAACTGTGATTTATGTCCAATTGTTAATATATTAGTAGTAATAAGAAAATCTTGAAACAGAAATTTATTAAATGTACTTGAAACAGACATTTATTAACTGAAACAGGAAGAAAAACAATGCCTGTAGAAACTTGGAACAAACAGGTCAACTTTTTAACTTAATACTGTACATAAAAACTGCAGTAAATTTGCTGGTTTAATTACATTTATTTTCCCCGCCAGGATAATATCAATTTTTAATCACACAATGAATGCATGATATACAATTATATTTCTCTTTACTCTTTATCAAGCATAGATGGCCATCTAAACTAAATGACTTCTTGAACATCTCAGTTTGTTTTTGACAAGTTTATTAAAAGTCTGAACTGGCCACTTTTTGTCTCTCTTTCACAGTTAGTGATAGCTTACCCTTATGGTTAAATGATATCAAGGGCCAACCTTAACTGAGAAATAGATTTCACTAACAGAATACTGCCAAGTATAGTCAACTTATGTATAAAGCATGGATCATTGACATACGTTTTGGCCATTTGCATAGTGAAAAACAAAACTTTCTTGCAATAGGGTGCATCTTTTAATGCACACGCTACCACAAGAATTCTATTTTGAGTTTTACTAATATGCGCGAAATCAACAAACCGGGATACGGTTAATTAAAAGAAAAAAAGCAAAAAAAAGAAAAAGCAATTTTTCAACCCTGCACAGTACTTGAGTGACTTACTGGCAAAGTATGCCATTTGTAACAGTTTAACTCTGGCAGAAATATTCAACAAATTAAAGCCAAACTGAGAGCAACTTGCATGAAAGAATATTATTTTTTAATAAATTATTATTTTTGTTTTTTTAACACAATTATAAATGCCAGTTGCTGGTAATATCAAGTGCATGTGCACTCTTACATGTATGTACTAGTAAATAAAGAAAAATATATCATATACATTCCCCTGAAAAAATTGTTCTGTTTTTTACTCTAGCATAATCTGGGGTTGTTTGTACTGGGTATTTCTTTAAAACAGTCTTCTTATTTTCAAGCTATCTGCATGCAAAAATCTTGTCTAGTTATTAACCTGTGGTATTGTCAAAAGCTTAAAATGTTAAGTATTTCTGTAAAATGTTTTTTTCTTATTTTCAAGTTCTCTACATGCAAACAAAATGGTCCAGTTAAAGACAAACCTGTGATATAGTTAAACATCTAAAAATGTGTCAGTACTAGTCCCCATCAATTTCATTACTTTATACAACAAGAGCTGTCCCTCACAAGTGACAAATGCCCCCGAAAGAGGTGTCTCACAGTCTGTGCCCTCTACAATCAATGCATGACAATGTTATAGACCAGACAAGAATGTGTGCATATATACAGGATTCCATTACCTTCAAACTCCAAGTGTGACCTTGACCTTTGAGGTAGGGACATGGGTCTTGCACTCAATACATTGTCTTGATGTGCTGAACATTTTTGCGAAGTTATTTTAATATTCTTCAATGCATGACAAAGTTACAGTCCAGGCACGAATGTGTGCATATAAATACAGGATTCCATTACCTTCAAACACTAAGTGTGACCTTGACCTTTGAGGTAGGGACGTGGGTCTTGCATACGACACATCGTCTTGATTTGTTGAACATTTGTGCCAAGTTATTTTAAAATCCTTCAATGCATGACAAAGTTAGAGCCCAGACACAAGAAAATGCAAGGGCGGATGCAGACAGACAGACGGTGCGATTTTAATCTGCCACCTTCAGGGGCATAAAAATAAAATCAGTCACATACTAAAAATGTAAAAATCTTTTTTACCAATCTCTTAAAGGTTTAAATACAAGTTGGGAGTATAATAAATGTATCTTTCTGATTATATATAAATCCATCTACAATATCAGCTTTAGAAAAACGCTTTTATGTTATCATTGATGTTACAAAATGCATGATGTTGAAAACTAATAATATCCTATTCAGGTCCAGAATAAAACTTAACACCTGAACCAAGGCATTGTTATTACCCTTCATGTTATGCCCATTTGTTTATATCATAGATGTATACAGTAAAATACTAAGTCTCCTCTGGGTTTTTAATATCTGTAGTCAGGTTTTTGTACCCTTGAATTTAGAGCAAATGCGTAGAAATAAAGCTGATTTTATTAATAGCATTAGGTACCCTCAACCAAAGCCTTCCCAAGTCAATATAGCATCATTTTCACCTAATCAAAAGTCAATAATTGTATATTATGCAATAAGGTATTCTGGGTTACAACAAGCTCAACATGGTAACGGTCAAGTAATAATTTACTACTCCTGTATCACAACCTGTTATAATAAATATGGTTACCAAGAAACTATTTAACATAACAGCTGTTGAATGACTCAATCGGCTTTGTTGCCACCATTTCTCAAAGAATATCTGACATGTTTAGCTGATCCATTTTCAACACTTTCATGCTGAACATCTCCTGCTATAAGTGTCTTGTGGCTGAACTCAAAGTAGCCGGTTAAATGGTAACCCATGTTGGCATATGCGATCATGTATTCGAAAACTGAGAAAACACTGAAAGCTGAAAAAGAAATGAAAACATTTAACTGTTAAATTACTTTTTATTGATGTTTTTAAAACTTAAAGATGTGTTAGTACAATTTGTACTTTAATACATGCATTAAACATTGGATTCAAATCTTGCAAGAGTCAAGAACACATCTTCATTGCAAGGAAGATGACTAGAGACTATAATGCACTCAAGCCAAAATGACAGACCCTTGTTAAAAGTGATGACACTCAAATACAATCATTCTAATACAGTTCCACTCTTCCTTTCATTTGACTTAAATACTGAACATTTCCAAAAACAATTAGTTTTACACAGAAAATAGTCGACACTGTTTAAAAAGACGCAGGCAATAACTGTAAACAGAGATCAAATACTATTATCAATGTCAAACAGAAAATCTGTATACATATATTTTTTTGCATCAGACTTCAACATTTTGCAAAGATATTATCAACATGGGTACTGTAGCTCAAACTCTCTACTGTAAGAAAAACCAAACTGTTTGTTTCCATACATTAAGGACAAAGTGCATACAGGTACATCCTGTCCGAGCCCTGCTACCGACTAATAATAATTGTCTGTTTATGTGAGAAAGTTGGCAGTTTCTTCTGGAGGATAGGGATCTAGTGCTGCTTCTTTCAAGGAACAATGTTTAGTTACTGTTAATTGGGTAAAATTCACTATGATTAAATTTTTGGCAAATTTCCACTTTGCTAATCTAAAAATGTCGCTCAAGATTAATTTCACATAGAATTACTATTACAGAATTATCCTTTTGAGAATACAAAAATCGCGCATAAATCTGTCTGCATATAAATCACTAATTTTCCCCACGCGAAAACTACCCAATTTACAGTAAAATGCCTGGCTGAAAAACAGGCTTTAAACTCATACAACAACAGCATACCTCCTGGAACACAGTATACTCGGTGTTGTACAAAGAAGTAGAGGAGGCCAGCTGTAGAAAGGCTGATCCATGTTAACATAAACTTCTTCCAGAAGAACGATCTCTTCTCCTAAAATATTGAAATACAAATATACAATATATATTCCAGCCTGTAATGTAATGCTACTTGATTACTATGTCTAATATACCTGTTATGGTAGCTACATTTTGTACCCACATTATCAGTTCTGAGTGAGTCACATTCTTTCAATGTTTATATCTTTTTTATTTGTAAAAATCTGCATAAGTTTGGAAAGATCTTGTTTCAATCTCCAAAAAAATAATTCTTAATTCTATAAAGTGTATGGCAGAGACAAAATTTAAAAGAACAAACGCACACACATACACTTAGACAGAGACAGCGAGTCTATATTCTTTATTTTGAATGACTACAAGCATACTCTATGCTTACAAATCTGTTTCCAAATGAAATCAAACTCTAGTCTGTGTGGTTATCAAAGACTCACCCTGTCTGTCATTGGTTTATATCTGGACCATCTGTACAATATCGTTGCAAACACCATATGTGCTATAGATGACACCATAAACACAATGAATATCTTCTCATGTATAGCTGGAAAAAAAAACACGTATATTGTTAAACAAGTCTGTCTTTACAACCCAGTAAAATGTATTGTATTTGGTGACACTTTGAAAAGTCGAACTAAAAAACCAATATAGGGACTTTATTCAATCATACAATGTAGGCCCATGTAAAGTCATGATAACTGAACCTTGTATTTCAATATCCTCATTCATTGTGTTAAATATCAAATAAATATCGAGCTATGTTCCCTACAAGCAAATTTCACCTGACAGAGGGTGATAATTCAACATAGGCAAGGCAGGATTAAGGTTAAATTAGACACTGCGCTTCCTCTAAACATCTTCTATCACTATGTGTAATATCTGGAAAATTCCAAAATTGGGAGCGCTCGAGTTATGGTTTTTTGTCACTCCACTTCATCTCAATGACCTCTATCAATGTGTGAAAAAACAAACAAAATCCTTTTTTTTTTTTTGAGTTATGCTCCGGACAAGAAGTATTGGGACAGAAAGACAAAGTGGCAGCTTTATGCTCCTCTCTTGAGGGAGCATGAAAATAGATACATAACTATTACACTGATCATTTTATAATAATTTGGACCAGAAAAATTAGAATTTACGTAATTTAAAAGCTTAAAATAAATTGACGCAAGATGAATTCAAGGCACTTACAATAATTTTCCTTGTTTGAGATGCAGCTGACAGCCACAAGGCATGAACATTCTATTGTGTATAGCCAGAAACATAAATTCATCAGAAACTTGTAGAGACCTTGTAGATTTTTCTGTATAAATGGCTGACAATTTTTGTAATAGTTGTAATACATTATGCCCACAAAGAACCGTGGGGCTGAATGTAGCCCTATACAAATTCTCCATAAATATGCTTGTGGTTTGACACCAGTAACTGCACTAACAGATGGTATGTTATTTTCAACCTGAAAAAAAGAAAGAAAAAGAAATAGAATAAAACCAAACGCAAATTTAATCAAATTATTAAATAATCTAACCATGTATTTTACAATATATTTTTGCTTGTGAAAATAGCTTATAGCTATTGCCTTTTGTTGATGGATTATGAATCAATAGTCAGGTTAAATTTATAACCGTTTGGGTAAATTCCAGTTCAGTGGTCCCCATTGATTAGGAATAATGTTTTATGTAGGTTTTGGATAAGTTGTCCTTTGAAATGAGAGCTAGGGTATAGTAGCCTCCAACATTACAAACATGGTGGCAGCAGCCCCCATTGATAAGGTCAGACATCCAGGCATTTCACCTTTGCGCACACCTGCCAAGCATAGCAACACTGTCCGAGTGGAAACAACTGCCATGTTAAGAAATTATTTGATTAAAGTATAAAAATTCAACACTTATGTCCAGTTATTTATATAAAAATGACACAAACTTCTGTTATACATGTATTCTCTGTTTCTATTAAAGGAAAAGGAAGTGTTCATGATCTAGTGAGGAAATTACCTTGAAATGATCTACATGCACATATGACTTACAAACTCTTTACACTGATGGTTGTTTCCGTAAAAGAGATGACAAAAATCTTAATCTATTGACTAATTACAATAATTCAAATGAGGTAAATTCCACGTAAGAATTCACACGCACGAGGCTTGCATGCTATCCTCAATTTTCTATGCACTCTTTGAATCTAATTAATTCCAGAATGTCAGTTAAAGTAGTTTACTGGATTTTGTTGGTTAAAAACAAAACTTAATTTTGATGTGAACATTTACAATGTAGGTCTAATCATAATCACTTTTGTGCTAAACACTTCAGACTGACAAATTTATTTTTGCAGTGTTCAGCACAATCTGAATTTCATTGAGACCTGTGTTTATAATACTTCCAAAGTCAAAGTATCTTCTAAATAAGTAAAACATTTATTAATGTCCGAACAGTTTTCATTTACATATTACTTAATTGATTCCCACATTATAAATGTAACTTGTTACTGGTTTATTGGTAAAACAAATTAATTATGTGAACATTTAATATAGCTAATCTACATACTACTTGTGCTGCAGTTTAAAACATTTCATTAATTCAGTATCTTCCTGTCAGTATTTTTAATGACAAATTGATCATACATTCTTAATTCATAGATGTTACTTGGTTTGACTATATAAATGTATTTGATTGTATATTTATTCATTTATTAATAATATCTTGTCCGTTTTAATCAATTGATTAATTTATTCAGATGTTACTTCGTTTCACATAAAACAAGTGCACATAATTTAAATTATAGAGTGCTCTGTACATTGTTATGTCAAATGCAATAGGATGATCAGTGACAAAGCATTTTGCTGTAATCAATTAATGTGTGACCAATTAGACTGCTGGCAGGGTGTCACCAATTAACACAAAAACATATTGCATCCTTTATTGTTACTTATGCCCAACTCCACTGAAATTCCTTCAATGGCTAGATCTAAGCTAATTATTTACCATGGCAAAGTTGTCAAAATGAGATATTGTTTGTGTAATTTGATTTTATTGAAAGAGTAAAAATATTGAAAGAATTTTAAAGATGATCTCAGCCTTTGAACGGAGGTTTGGAGCACATGTAACTAACTTCTGATGTTGGGCTCTGTTTCACACATAATACTGTATCTACATGATTTTTGGAAATGATTTTGAATACAAATGCCATCTAGAAAACATAATCCATGTCTTAAATTATATCATATGGTCCTGTAAAAAAATATATTTTGTGGAAAAGTTTCAACCTGACATTTTAGTATTCTAATTATAGAATCTAGTAGACATACCTCGGCCTGATTTTACAGTCATATGAGAAAATATTTTGCTAGTAGTTGGGCACGTAGGTAATTTAGATCTTATATAATACAGGAATCTAGACTAGAATTTCTGATCTATATGAATAAATTTGAGCGTTTTGTTATTTTGTTATTGAAACATAAACTATCTTAAAGCTAACTCCCTATTTGCACTATTCTCAGCTTCGCACATCGAGTACTGATATTTTTACATTTGGAAAGGTGATTCCTCGGCTTTCATTGCTGGTCTCTATGCATCTTTAATTTAAAAATGTACAATAATTCAAAACAAGAAAAAACATGCAAAAAGATGACGATCAATCATTAGCTTCACAGATAATGATTCTTCCTTTCTTTCGTTTGAAATAAATTTAAACTTGAATAATTATGAGTCTACTGTAAAGACAGAGGTTTCACCTTTTACCAAATGAAGAAATGAACATGATCTAATAATCCCATTGGTTAAATGGTCAGTATGATGTCACAGAGAAGCCAAGAATGCGGATACCAGGTGCTTGTTCTCACCTTATTACTTCTTATTAATTTTTTATGTTTAATTTTTTACATATTTGTTAAGCATGACATCTAAATGTTTTGCACGAAATACAAGTAGCAAAATTTCCAATACACAGGCATGCAAAATGTGTACCTTACCTTAGCGAGAAAAGTCTACCTCTGTAGGTTTATATTGATAATATAATGACTAAGTTCTAGGAAGCAAGTCTTGCTTTTTATATTCAATGAAATCTTTTAGTGCCCCTAAGAACTGTTGAAACAGTCCAAATAGTGATGCCCTCATGTCAATTTTCCTGTCTGTGTTGCCAGTTATGACCCTTAAATTGATATCTGCCATATCTATTCAGTATATCTTTCACCCCTCTCTTGTATATCTCTTAGAGTTTGATACTCTTGGCAGCTGAAGATGTCTATCTTTTGTCACAATGTGGACTTCTTTGGTATCTTCATTTATTTTTGCCATATGACTGTTTAACTGAAAGACCCCAGTCTGCAGCTGATTTGTTATAAAATAAGAAAGGCAGGTTATTATTTATAGGATTACTGGTAGGACTATCTGTGTTTCTCGTATTCTCACGGTTTCTCATACTTTCGTTTTTAACATAAAAGGTGTCAAATTGGCAAATCTTTGTTGTCATTTACAGAGATATGATACAATATCTGAGGTCACCCACATACTCAGAAATGAGAAGAATGTTTATCCTATTCTCAGTGATTTATGTTTGAGTGTTTTTTCTATCAAACAACATGTAAATAATGATGCTTAAATGTATACTGTTTAATAGGTAACAAATTACAGTTTAGCCGCCTGAGAATACGAGAAAATGCTTCCAGGTCAAAATGTACCTATATAGAAGTCAAGTCGTACCTTAGTCATCTCGTACCCCAATTGGTCAACTTGTATGGTTCAAAGTCAACTGGTACCCTTTGTAATCAACTTGTACCTTTTGTTGAAAAACTTATATTTCAACCAGGAACAAAAGTGACTGGTATGTAATCAAAGGTTGGGCCATACGGAATATATCATGATTTTATTGAAATCTGTGTTAAAGTGCTCAATGTTGTATAATTTTCAGATATTAAATAGTTAAAAGTACAAAAATAAAACAGCAAGCAAATTAACTAATTTTAGTAGCGTGTCTACAAACCTCAATTGGATGTTCGAGGGCCTATTTTGTCTTAAAAAACCTAAGTTGAACTGAAATAAAACATATTTTTATCATTTACATGATAAAAATACTGTAATACAATTTCGAAAGTCCCGTTATTCATTATTTTAGTAACACTTCAACTGAATGATTACGTAGGGTACAAGTTGACTTTTTTCCAAAACATTTTCTTCATTTCTACCACTTTCTGATACAATTTTGCAAAATAAGAGCAAAATAAAGTATTTCAATGCAAACATTTAATGATGATTGATAAAAAATATTATTATCTCAAAGATAATGAATAAAAAAGTTTAAGGTACGAGTTGAATTGTTCGGAAAAAAAATCAGGTTCAAGTTGACCAATTCGGGTACGAGATGACTAAGGTATGAGTTGACTTAGGTAAGAGTTGACCGATTACCGAGAAAACGCGACACTGCTGCAACAAGTGCCACACCCATTACTTCAATTCACATTCATAAGAACATAAACGAAATTCAACACTCCCAGCAACTGTGAATTTCATTGGCTACAACGTTGTGCTATGCTGGTACTTACTTTACAGTCTGTATCATTGATTTCACTGGGATGGGTAAAAAGGAAGGCCGACCAGAAACAGTATGCCAGTGACAGCGCTGGCAAGCTCACTGTAACAACAGAGTATGTATGAAATGGAATGTGTAGCAGATCGTTTGAAACACTGAGTTCTTTCTGACCCATATTTCCTTATCAACTTTTACAAGCCTGGGTCACTAAAAACAGCAAAAAAAAAATGAAAATTGTGTTAGGCCAAATCGTTTTCAATTTACCGGAAAGGAAAGTGGCCGAATTTATCCGCAAAACGATTGGCTAAAAGCTAGATTTCCTCGTACCTCACCGGGTAACTCCCCGCATTGCTAACCTCCCCTCACAACTTCTTGCAAAATTGTCGAGGAGCTTGCGTGTTCATATAGTTCATATAGACCAAGGCTTTTTATAGCACATTAAACCAGTGGTTTCTTTGGCCTTCTTCCCTTCTTTGATGTTGTTTTCCCAAATTTGCATTTTTTCTTCAATATTTCATATAGATAGCTGCACAAATATTTTCAAATTAACACTGTTTACACTGTTCCCTGAATGTTTGGTATAGTGTTCACAGTTTCACTGTTTATAACCGCTTCAGTTCTGAACCTTACTTTTTAAAACTTATTAAAAACCGAGATAAAAGCAACAAAATCACATCTATGTCCTTATGTGTAACAGTTTGGCCTAAATTTATTTGAGACCCCCCAAATTTTGTTAAGTCTTGCCTTAAATGCATTTAGGGTGGGTGCCTTAACTATACTTTCTGGGAGCTTATTCCAGGGATCCACCACTCTGTGACTAAAGGTACTCTGCTTCAAATTCGTTCTTGCTCTCTTTTTGTACAGTTTTTGTGAATTCCCTCTCGTGATGGCGTTTAAAAATTTGTACATCTTATTTTTGTCAATTTTATCTAAATTATTCATGATTTTATATACTTGCACAATGTCTGCTCTTTTTCTTTGATATTCAAGGGAAGGTAGTCCTAGAATTTTTAGCCTATCTTGATATGAGTAATGTCTGAGGTTACCCACTAGATCTGGTGGCTCTGCGCTGTACATTTTCAACAGATTTTATGTCTTTTTTTAGTTTCGGTGACCATAGTACAGAGCCATATTCTAGATGGGGTCTCACAAGGGCCTTATATAGTTGATGGAACATGTCTTTATCCGTATGTGTAAAAGTTTTACAAATTATCCCAAGGTTTCTGTTGGCTATTTAATTTTGGATTGAATATGTTCACTGAATTTCATGTTGCAGTCGAAAATAATGCCTAAATCTTTCTCAGATGACACCTGTTGTATTTCATGAATAAAGTCTGTGTTATCTTTCACGTAAAAGCTATCCGGCTGTGTGTGTTTACCTATGTGCATGTGTTTACATTTTTTTATGTTGAATGTATGTGTATGTGTGTGTAAGTGTGTGCGATTTGATCTTAATGGCTAAAATCAAAACAAAGTAAAGTGTTAGGTTCACTCAGCTATATCGCTGTGAGGAGTTTGAATGATCTTTCTTCACAAAGTCGTATCCATATATAAACATGTGATTTTTAAGGCAATTTTGATATGTTTTCCCAGTTTTCAGGCTGATGGTTTGGTAGTATGGTTCCGATTGGAAATACTCACTATCAAATATAGTTCACTAAATTTCTTTTAATCTGATTGGTTCCGGTTAAAACGTAAATTTTTGTAAACATTGTACCAACTAAAATCAGTTGCCATTTCACTAAACACTGTTCTCTCTTACAAACTATCATAAATAATTTATCCTCCGTAAGAAACTGCCAGCTTTCCCACATAAACAGACATAGTCGGTAGCAGGCCTCGACCCAATAACCCTCATTCTACGAGAGGTTACAATGATGTATGTATGTATGTATATAAGAGCTTTATCGTTGGTACCGGTTTCCCATATGACCAATTAATGTCCCCAGAAGAAGTTAGTTATTTTAGGTTTCGGAGCATACTGTAAGATAAGAAAGCGTCCCTTTTCCAGAGACACCCCTGGTTCTTATACATGTCAGGTGTATAGCACCCATACATGGGACCTCGGTTGTTTGACAAATTTCAACTCATCATGAGTTATCTCTATTCCTTTTTCTTGCCTTACAAGTAGCAAGTTGTATTTTGATATTGAACCTTGAACTTTCATCAAGTCGTCTCAGTATTAGCCCTTTTCCCCTTTGTTATATGCTTACATTTCGTTGTGTTGAAACTGTGCAAACGGGCAAAAAACGCAGTATTGTCTATATGGATTTATCCATATCCGGCCTCAAAATTTACTTGAACAAATTAAAATGAGAGTTTCATTATTGATAAACATGAGATACGGGTCATTTTCACTGCTTTCAGGGGTATACTTAAAAAGTGTCCACTACTTATAAATAAGGCTAGTGACCTACCTTCTTTATTTCATATTTTGACTTATAAAGTATTACATTAACAACAAACCAAATTTCATAAAATTCTCATTGCTTGAAAAAAATGATGAAACTGTAGCGATCGTCTTTAAGGGGAGTCAGTGGGGGTGGTTTTGGAATTTTGCACTTCCGGAAATTTACATTTGTTATATTTCAAAAATGATGAGTTAACTGGAAAAAACAATTATGCACTACAAAACTAAGGCACAAAAGGCATATCTTAGTGCAAAAAAGGAACAATTTTGAGAAAAAATATTTTGACCTCACATTTTGTGACTAAATTGACCAATTTTGCCATATGCCAAATTGGGGGGTAGGGGTACAAAAATAGTCATTTCTCAGAAAACCTTTAAGATGCTTAGCTAATTCAAACTTTATTACACGAAGAATTGTTAGGATATAAAAATACATTAATAACAAGTTCCATTTATAGTTCTTTATTTCAGACCTATGCTGTCGCCGAAACCTAAAAACACACATTTTATGTCAGTTTTTATCAAATTTCTTTCGTATATGCACATTGTTTCCCATATTTTATTTTTGCATTCTGAAACAAAGGTTTTCATCAAACTGTAGGCAAAATATCTGAAAAACGTTGTTATTCCTTTATTATTAAAATATCCATTAATTAAAAATTGAAAAACTTAATTTTAGTAAAGTGGGTGGGGTAATAATAAGGAGCTTTATATTTATTCAGATGATGATAGAAATACCACTATCGCTAATTTTTCATGTTAAAGTATGACATACTACATTAGAAAATATTAAAAATTGATACCCATTCTGAAAAATACACCACATACACCTACGTTTACAATACTAAACGTCTAGCTAATTCTGCACTTAGCACCTTTATCTGATAGTGTATCACTAAACATAAATATTGCGAAAAAGTTAGGTCATTGACCCATTATTATTTTCCAAGAAATTAACTAGCAATATGTTAGTCTCCATAAAAAACAGGGTCAATAAAAGTTCTTGTTATTTTGAATTTCAGCAGTGATCCCTCTTAAGCGTTGTTTAACTTTTTTTTTTTGCATGTAACAATATAAGAAATAAGGGTTCTCGGGAAACTGTGTCTTAATGAAAGCCTTGATAAAATCTAGATCAACCCAATCATCATGAAAATTGGTCAAAATGTTTGTGTGGATCACCTGGGATTAAAAACTAGGACATAAGGTTAATTCCGAGGAAAACCTTGTTGGTACTCTAGAAATCACCTTTTATAGCCAACCATCATGCAAATTTGTCAGACGTGTGTGTGTGTGTGTGTGTGTGTGTGTTGGTGGTGTGCACTTCTGGGTGCTGTGGGGCTCGTTTTGGGGAGGCTGCGTTTTTGGTACGTGGTATTCCCTGTTTGATATTATTTTTGTTTTTTTGTCTTGTCAAGGTGAAACAGAAATGTTTGTGTTAATGATATATGATTGAGGGTTGAAGTTTGGTCACATAATTGCGGTCATAAGTAGGTCTCATGTGAGCGAATGGGGCCGTCTTGGCCCTCTTGTTTTAATTTAAAGGACATTATGATGCTTTCTAGCTTCGTAAATATTTTATTAACCAGGTTTTCCGAAGGAAAAATCCTGGTTATTAGATTGGGGTATGTCGGCGGGCGGGCCGGCGGGCGTAAACAATTTCTTCTGTGCGCAACTCCTCCTACATTTCTCAACGGATTTCAACCAAACTTTCACAGAAGTATTGTCATGAAGTGCCCTGGCACATATTGTCGGGGTTTTGTGATTCGGTCATTTTTGACAGAATTATGGCCCTTTGTTTTTTCACATATGTAATTCTTCTGTGCGCAACTCCTCCTACATTTCTCAATGGATTTCAACCAAACTTTCACAGAAGTATTGTCATGAAGTGCCCTGGTGCATGTTGTCGGGGTTTTGTGATTTGATCATTTTTGACAGAATTATGGCCCTTTGTTTTTTTTCACATATGTAATTCTTCTGTTCGCAACTCCTTCTATACTTCTCAATGGATTTCAACCAAACTTTCACAGAATTATTGTCACCAAGTGCCCTGGCGCATATTGTCGGGGTTTTGTGATTTGATCATTTTTGACAGAATTATGGGCCTTTGTTTTTTTCCACATAATGTAATATATATAGAGAAATACTCTTCTGTGTGCAACTCCTACATTTCTCAAGGGATTTCAACCAAACTTTAACAGAACTATAATTGTTAACTAAAGAATAATGTTGTACAGTCCAGTTTGCTCAAACTTCATCAGAAGTCAGATTATGACAAAACTTGCTTCTTGTGAAAAATCAGCTGTTTGAAAATGGAAACTAGGTCACATAGCTTGATATGCTTTTAGTTTTTGTTTGGAAAATTTAAGAGCTGACTTTTCAGAAGTGTGAAAACTGTGTTCTGTATGTAAATGTGTTCAATATTTGTTTTAACGTTTATTCGTATTGGCTGCACTGCCAGCTTCATTGTTTATATCAATGTGTTTTGTCAAATGCTGCAAGTGTCTTATACTTTGTGATATTATGTCAGAGAACAATAAGTGTGAATATTTCTGCCTTACCAAATTCATATTTTAATACACCTTATAGTGATAGTTTGTTAACCAGTGATAGTTTGTTATAATTTTTGCCTGAATTATGGCCCTTTGCTTTTTGTCCACATATGTTATATATAGAAGAATACATTTGCGCTCGGCCAGCAGACTGGAAAATGAAAACCTGGTTTTGTGACAATTTCCTGTCACTTGTTTTATTGTGGGTAGGTTTCTCGGACAGGTTAGGGCCAACAATGTCTCCATATCCTGATTTGATGTCTGCTGACTGAATTTCGAAATCTACCGTGCTGCTATTCGGACGTCCATAGTCGAAGCAAAATAAGGCATAAAAGAATTGGCGATGTTTCTTTACTTTATCGAATAAGATAAGTATCTTGAAAGACAAAACTTGTTACATAACAAGGGTTCAAATAAAATGTTTTGTCAATCCCTACCACGGAATTATTGCTAGCACTTTGAAAATGTTTCAGTTGAGAATCAGTAAAACAAATGGCTTTCAGTGGCATGCCGGAACACTGACTACCTTCCTTCAGAAAAGGATGGGAAGTCGATGTCTTGTTATAATATTCTGCACATTGTCTGCTGTATTGTTTTTGCTTTCTTGGGTTTGCTTTCTTGCCAAATTTGACCAAATATTATAAAAAAGTTTCTAATCTTGGTGAGCTTGATCGGAACTTGAAATTATCAGATAATATTTTTTGTCTTTTGTTTTGCAGGTATTTTTGAGTGCCAAATCAGACAAAAATTGTTTGTTTTGTTGCGATGTGCGAATATTCTCCTCGTCTGTTTTTTTTGCATTACCGTGACTGCATATGCTTCGTCCAAAGGAAAAGTGACTTAATATTCAGCTGCGACCGGACGGGAAACGTATCATTTTTTTCAAACCAACTTATCTTTTTTTGTAGTTTTTATTTGTTTTCAAGGTTGGGTAATACAATCTCGAAAGAAAATATTCAATCAGTTGGTTGAGGTTTTAATTAAATTGACTTTTATTTCAATACAAAACAAATATTTCTTTTTAACACATAACACCACTCTCTGATCTTTGTTCTTTACAAAGTACGTTGTCTTCGCTGAGGCCGTCTTAGTTTCGCATGTCCCACAGTTGTCCCAATACCACAGCCATAAGGATTGAGTTTTTCCGTCCATGTTCTGCCTATTGTCAAGAACAAAATACACGTCCTATTTAATCGTCTGTGGTATCTCGGTCATTGTTCCCTTTATCGTATGAAGAATGTTCACAATTTTTTTCTCTCTTGGAGTTTATATTCCCGAGAATCTATTAAACTTTGATCAGATCCACCCACATGGGGTCGGCCAATAACAGTATTGACGTGTCTGGCCCTCTACAACCAGCATTGCAATATCTCTACTACTAATTAATGTATCTGGGCTTCTAATATTAGATACTACTACTGTAGAGGCCCAGATACGTCAATACTGTTATGGACCGACCCCCTGTGTAACTACCTGGATCAGTATCATGACCTTGATCAGAACTGTTGTTAGTTACAGACTCGGAAGTGCAATAACTTGCATATTCGATACAGATAGTAGAGAAGCAGTGTCTCTACTTTTACGGAAAAAAAAACAACCGGGAAACAGGATAAGACGGACTTTAGCCCTTTGATAGAGATTTTCTGCGGAATTGACGAGCATTTTTGGTTGACTTCCGGTTGCTGCTGATTGAAATTTTTGTGTTTCTGCTGCATTCTCTACAAAGAAGCTACCAAAATGATGGAAATTAACCTTACACGTGTAGATTATACACAGGTAGTTGATATGCTAATAACGTTCGTAGTTTAAACTGTTCAGTTGTATATTCTTTAAAGTTTTTGCGGGTGGGGAAAATATCACCACCAGGCACCTCCACCAAATATCATGAAATAACTCCAGAGGATAGTTATGGCTCAAATCCGGAGGTTGCTACATACCCTAGTATTTTTCTTACCAGTAACCAATATATGCCAGAGGACACTAACAAGTTCTCCTGCGTTTATGAATAAATTAGACAAATTAACCGTCGTATTAGCATTATGGAAAGTTCATTGTTGTACAGTGGAAAATGACACATTGTTATCAAAGCTCGGCCATGTTTAACTGTTTCCATGCAAGAAAACTTGTTGGTTTTTCACATAGTTCACATAGTTTGAGGCCGAATATGTTACACATATAAGCTTATAGCTGGTTAGGCCTATGTTAGTGTTTTCCCTGTTGGTAATGATCTTTTGAAGATCAGAAATAGCTATTAATTTTTGTAAAATCAAAGTGCTAATAATTTAGCACAATAGTAACAGTATGAGCTACTGTTCAAGGTTAAATAGTAAATTAATTACTATCATTTAGTTGGGTGATAAACATTTTGCAATGGTAACGTACTGTTTAAAGGATACCATGAAATTTACTACATCAGAATGGACATATTAAAACATATTATTTACAAGTTGCTATGAACTGTCTTACTTGTAACATAAGGGTTCAAATTTAGATTCTTGGACCCAGTGTTTATTAAATCTACACTTGAAGGCATTTATGGAGGGCGCAGAAACCACCTGTTCTGGAATTTTGTTCCAGGTGTTAACCACTCTTTGACTGAAAAAGGAACTTTTAAGTTCAGTGTTTGATCTTTTTTTGCAAATCTGACGGGAATTTGGCCTTCTGAGTGAGTTAGACAATCCTGAATTATCTCTCTGCGGGACATAACTGCCCCCACTAACAATGTTCTTTCCTTCAAGTATCTTATAGACTTGGAGCATGTCTGCACATTCACGTCTGTATTCCAGACTTGGGAGTCCCAGCGTTTTTATTCTTTCTGAGCATACATTGTATATTCAATAATAAATAAAGCAAAAGAAATTTAATGAAAATTGAGCAATGAATAATTGTTTAAGAGCATTATAAAGTTCATCAGAGCAACTGAGATTCTGTCGCAGGGATGCGGCTGAAGAAAGACTTTAGCAGACAATTTTTTGTCGAGCCTGGTTGCGGTGAGCTCGACTTAGTTGTCACTTTTGGCGGTTCGGTGTATGTGCGTGCGTTTGTCCGTCCGATTTTGTCCGGACCATATCTTTTTCATGCATGGAGGGATTTTGATGTTACTTTATGCAAATGTTCACCATCATGAGACGGAGTGTCATGCGCAAGGACCAGGTCCCTAGGTCCAAGGTCAAGGTCACACTTGGAGGTTAAAGGTCAACTTCAAGAATGACTTTGTCCGGAGCATATCTTTTTCATGCATGGAGGGATTTTAATTTAACTTGGCACAAATGTTCACCACCATGAGACAGAGTGTCATGCGTAAGAACCAGGTCCCTGGTCTAAGGTCAAGGTCACACTTGGAGGTTAAAGGTCAAATTCAAGAATATCTTTGTCTGGAGCATTTCTTCTTCATGCATGGAGGGATTTTGATGTTACTTTGTACAAATGTTCACCACCATGGGCTTCCATTGTTTTTAGAATTACTTCCCTTTGTTGTTACTATAAATAGCTTATATTGTAACTTTTTTATTACTGGCCGTAGAGAAAAATCAAGACCACTTTTCTGTGGTACAACATGCATGTAACATCCAATATTTAGGTGTATTTTGACCCATCTCTGCTTGGTAAGGAGTTAGCCCTTTTGACATATGGCAGGCTCGACATGTTGCACGTGGGCATCTAGTTTCTAAAATGTATTTGAATATACTACCAAGTCTTTGAAGTGTCCACTTCTTATTTTAAGTGTCTGGGAAGATAAATTTGTTTGTATACATATTAAAATTGCTTTATTCATTTGTAATGATCCGACTGTTTCGGTATAGTATGAGTTTATATGTCAGTGTTATCAGAAATCTTTGCTAGCATAGCGGTAAGTATTCCCCTCTTGTCACGCAGGAGATAGGAGTTTGCTTCCCATTCGGGGAGCAACATTCTCTTTTATTTGTTCCAAATTCCTAATCAGACATTATGTAACAGCCAATGAATACATTTAGCAAAGAAACAATGCTTAAATCGTTACTCGCTTCAAACGATAATATTTTGAATGGTACTAAAAACTATTATATAATCAACCTGTATTGATTTTAAATTGATCATCGACAGTTACACTGAAACCGAAAGAGACTGTTACAAATAATTATAAAAGTGATTATATGTGTGTCGTAAAATGCCTGCGCATGTCCTGTGACAGGGGGTTAAAAAACGTAACAAATAAAATTTGAATATATGGGTTGGGTTTAATGCCCTGTGCATACGTATTGCTTACATCCGACATAGGTGACTTTCAAGATCAAGACAATCATAATGTGGCATTTGTATAATCAACAACAATGCAACACAAGTACTGTTATATGTTGGTTGAATTGCAATCAGTGCAATGTTCAAATTACTTTAGAAGTGTCTAGATTGTTTACATGGAATGTTAGTTTTATAACATGAAGTTGTAGTAATCAAAACAGCTCCGTTTACACATGTGAACATGACGACCTTCTGTGTAACTAACCACTATGTGTGAGGTGTATCTATAATGCCCCTATTACTGGGCTAGCAAGAGATTAGTGACAAGATGATGGTATTACTATCAGGTTTTGATACAGGAATGCACTATCCAGGATAAAACTGGCACCTCTGAAAAAGCCTTCCATTTGTTAAAATTACAGTCTGGTCCTGACCCAATTGATTGTATCTCCATGCCCAGCTTAGAAGGCTGCAGCCCCAAAGTCCATGACCCCAGTCTACACCTGATTTTCTGACATTTTTGCTTACAGACATATAGTTGATTGTCATACACTCATATACATGTAAGTGTTTATTGGTTCTTACAATTCATTTCAGGTTGGAGTAACATCACCAAAAAGTTTGAGCTTACTTCCTGTATCAGGAAAAACACAAAAGGTATGAACAGCTGGTTTTTAAGTCCGTATGATTTCTGATCAATGATGGACTGTCATAAGAAGATTAATGTTTTTTGAGCTCTTAAGAGTTAATATTAGAATTAAACAGACTGCTTTATATCTATATTTGATTTTTGTGAAACTCACAGTGCTGATGAAAGAAGATATAAGGTTTGACTTTTCCTGAATTTTTCCTTTTATCCATGTTTTAGATAAATTGCTGAATATATACGTCAACAAATTGAAATAGATGGAGTGCTAGAATTGACATAATTTTTTGTGTGAATAGTTATGAGATAACTCTTTACTGATTATGAGATTGCTTCATAAATTTTCTATTTCAAAAATGTTAACAACTTCAGCTGTGTAATTTTTAACTGTTTTGCTGACTAAGAAAGTGCAGTCACTGCAGCTACTGTTACTGTAGGAAGTGAATCAGTTAATCATTTTGTAAGGTCTATATAACTTTGATGTGACTGCTTCCAGATTGCTGTAGGTGACCATAAGGGTGTTCTACAAGTCTTTGGGCTTAAAAAGGGTGAAGTGCAGGTAAATGTAGATACTCATATATTTAGTATGATTACAGCAAATTTAGAAATAATAATTCTGCTACTTTAAACTAAGATTGTGGCAGTAGTAGTGTAGTAAATCAATTTGAAACTGCTTTGTATGATAGTCATAATTTGTAATAATGGTTATATTTGGTTAATACAATTTTATTCAGTTGACTCGATAGTCATAATTAAAAATATTATAGCGGTTATATTTAGTTATGATGTCAGTATCAGCTTCAGTTAAATTGCTCATTATTTCTGATTTTAGTCAGTTTTCAAAACACAGCCTGGGCCAAAAATCAGTCGTCTGGAACTAGGTGGGCCGGTGGATGGAGTTAGAGAAAGAGTATTTATTGCCTCTGCTCAAGAGGTTAGAGGCTTCACAAAGAAAGGAAAGAATTTCCTCTCCTTTGACACAAATATGTCAGAATCTATTGAGTCAATGTAAGATTTAAAACACATTTATTTCATGAGATAAAAGATGATTGAGTCCGGTTTGAATCATCTTCCCATTAAAATACTTCACTTAGCAGTTAAACAAGGGATGAAATTTTGTTATTCTTGCAGAAACTTTGGTTATAATATATAAAAAAGCCGAAACCTCTAGAGTAAAATATATTAAATGATGTATGAAAAAGCATTTACATCATAGTTGATACTTTCAGGACATGTAGGAAATTCTATAGCCTGGTCACCAGGCCTGAAAATTTCTCTTTTACTAATTAATATGAAAAGGTTTGTTCTACAGCCAGTTTACTATCCAGTGCCCCAGTGTATAAAGCAAAATCATATAAAACAGCCTGGAAATAATGCTTGAATTATAGTATATAGACAAAAATATAAATTAAACAGACTAGTAACTAGATTAGAAATTCTATTAAGTTATAGCAATGCCTTAAAAGTCATGTAATACATGTTTTACATCTACATGTATTGCATCTAAATTAGCTAGACAGGTAACATTTAAATCCATGAAAATGTTGCCTTAATTACGGTAATAAACCTTAAATGCTGTGTTATTAAGTGAATGTTCCATCATAAAATTCGAAAGCCTGTGACAGTTGACGATCATGTGGATAAGATTTAAATGTTCAGTCTTTCAGAATAATGGAACTTCAGATCATGATGCTAAACCAAATTAAACCCAAGTAAATTAGACCCTGTGCTTATAAAAGTTTCTCGAGCACATAATCATGCCTTAGTAATATGAAGTAAAGTCAAGTTACCGTATACTTTTTTTACAAATTCGGTTCCATAACTTACAATAATCAGAAAATCTGTTCTTCAGTTTATATTTAGAGAACTTGACTTGGCTTCATATTACTTGAGCCAGGTTATATTGTCATTATATGCTTCTTTGCATATTCATTTCATCAACTGAAAGCAAGTAATACCCAACAAAGTGTGACAATGTTTTAACATTACAGGTATGTGGAAGGAGCCGACTTGTTTTGTTGTGGGAAGTTTATGTACAACCACTATCGAGATTGTAAAGATACCAATTTCTTTCTGTCTGGAGATCAAGTCAGTGATGTGATATGTCTACCAACAAATGTCGTACAAAATATTACACCAGTTCTTGCGTGTCAAGACAGGGTGTTAAGAGTGTTACAGGTACATTGAGCATTTTCCAGTGTAAGGTTTTGTAAATGTAGTAAAACTTTGCGTTACCGAAGTTCAATGGGCACGTCAGTAAAATGCTTGACATATTGATTGTCTATAGTTATCAGAATTCTTGCATGTCAAGACAGGGTGTTAAGAGTATAACAGATTATTTCCAGTGTACACTTTTGTAAATACAGTAAAACTTCGGTTACCCAAAAGTTCCATGGGCCTAGTAAAATGTTTTGAGTTATCAAAAGTCTCAATTTATCAGAATACTTGCATTATCACGACAGGGTGTTAAGAGTATTACAGGACATGACATTAAGTATTTTCTAGTGTAAAGTTAAGTAAATATAAGGAATATAAAGAAAAGAGTTATTGTCAAAAAGTTCAGATTTACGTGTTGTTGTGCAAAAATATATAGAATCGGAATTTTTAACTTAATAAAATTTTGTTTGAATGGATTAAATCAACTGCTAAATGACTGATTAGGTATAAGTGTGTTACTGTTGCAGGAGTCGGAGTTGTTGTATGAAGTGGAGGTACCAGGACCACCTGTTACATTGTCCTTGTATGGAAATGATGGAGGTAGTACATCGATCTGTCAATCTTACATGGAAATAGTAACAATTCTGTAAAATTAAATGATCATAAAGTATTTAGGGTTCATTGAAACTATGAAAAGTCATCAGAACCATTTTTTCTTTGTTGTGGCGAAACATTTACCGGAAATGAAGTTAGGCTTAGACTGATAAGGTGAAAGTTGTTCAGTATGAAGCTAACTTTTGCATGTCACAAACACAAGCCTCTATGCTAGTTATTGCTTAAAATAGAGAGGTCTTGGCTCTGCTTCTTCTATGAAAGTGTTGATAAAATTTTCATGGAACAATGCAAGAGTGATCAGTAAAGGGTTAAGTTATGCGAGCTACGTATTTACTTCCCTGCCAATGTACTGTTGCTGAAATAGAAACTGCTTGTCTCTGTTTCTTCTCCGAAAACTGTTGGTTTAATTTTCATGAAAATCTGTAGGAGTGATGGAGTGATTGATATAAAGATAATAAGATAAAATTATATTTATTTTCAATTTGCAAGACAATTTGCAACTAACATCTTTAAATCTATTGAAGTTCAGTTATACATATCATGTCACTACTTTTCTGAATTGGTCAGAAATTAGTTGTGCATATTGCATGCGCCTGCCTGTGTTTGCTCTGTTGCTAAAAATTGAAATGTGTTGTTGCTGATTCTGCTCTAAAACTGTTGGTCTGGTTTTCATGAAATTAGTATGCTATGGAGTATGCATATTTTAATGAAACCATTGTCACAATCAAACACCTTGAAAAGTTTGATATTGCGTGAAAAGGGACAGACTTTTATTTTTTGAAAAGTAATAAATCCTACGTGTAGCTTCAAGAACTCATTTTTTATATTGACAGTTTGAAAAAAATGACTCGTTAAGCTGTTGTAAACTTCTTTATTTATAAACCAATGTTTCCCTAGAGGACATTTCTAAATTATACATCAGTTTTCAGACATTTTAAGTGCATTTATTATTGTGTGATATAGTTTGTATGTTTGTAAATCTATAAATAAACGTCGCTGTTGTATTGGACAGGTGATGATGGAACAGAGATATTGTTTGGTACGGCAGATGGCAGGGTAGGACTTGTTCAGATTGGAAGGTGTGTATATCATAACTTGAGTACTTTGTCTGGCAATAAAAAGTAAAATTACATTACAGTTGTAAGTAGCAGGAACATTACTGTAACTCTTAGTTTTTCAATAGTGCTAAACAAATGGTGTCATCAGAGTGAAAGTAGGCATTTACCCAAGGTCAGCTCTTACCATGCAGGAGGATTTGTCATCAGTCTAAGGCATTATCACTTGTCAACATACAGATCTGTGCAATCCAATTATGTTCTGTACTGTTTTTATTTTGATCTGTTCTCATTTAGCATCTTTTTATAATTTACACTTATTTAGTGGCAATTAATTATAATTTTGTGACTAGTACAGATCATGATTGGGCTATGTATCAGTGCAGATTTATGGACTGAATAGCTAACAATGCAGATCATAATCAATCCGTGAATTTGCAATGAGCACTTCTTTATACAACTGATGCCCAAACTGTAAGGTGAACAAGTCCATTTTAGAAATTATCAAGGTTAAAATTAAGCAGTGAAATGTTGGGTTTGTATGGCATGTAGTTTTCACTATAGCAAGGTAAGGACACCTTGTGTAATTTCTGTTTTAGAGAGCAACCTATACACAGATGGGAACTTCCTAATGAAAAACGCAATGGAGGTGTACTCTGTATTGACAACTTTGACATCACAGCAGATGGTGTCCTTGACCTTATACTAGGACGCGATGATGGCCTTGTGGAGGTGTACAGCTATGATGATTCAGACGAGCCCATACACAGGCACACTCATGTTTGTATCATTATTAACTGATTTACTTTTACTTTTTTGTATTATGACCTGGGGCTTTAAGGTAGACTTTTGATATTAAAAATATTCTTAAGTATTTTTTTCCATTTGAAAATGGACATGTACTCTACATTTTAGAGAATGTGTTTATCCGGCAATGTATGTGCATGGTAGATCTATTCTTTACTTAAGAAAGGGAAAAAGATAACTCTGTGGAAAATCATTTACTTTCATAATCTTGGTGTAATTTGTTTTAGTAATGATCATAGCGTACATGCAGTCTATGAACTTTGTTACAATGAGGGAAACTTTGTATCTCAGGATATCTTATAGCATCAACTGTTTCAGACATGCAATGAGAGTGTTACATCAGTGCAGGGTGGAGTTGTTGCCACTGCTGGCTATGATGAAATTGTCTGCACGACCTATGCTGGTAAGTTTTTTCAAACATTTCTACACAGTTTTCAGTTCTCTCCATGTATTCAATTACAGTCTCAAAGTGTTGTGATAAGTTGGGAACTGTGTGATAAGTTGGGAACTGTGTGATAAGCTGGAACTGTGTGATAAGCTGGGAACTGTGTGATAAACTGGAACTGTGTGATAATCTGGGAACTGTGTGATAATCTGGGAACTGTGTGATAAAGTAGTTTAGTAGTCAGTTCAGCACTTTGAGCTCAATCATTCAGTTGTTATAAAAGAAATTTTATTGCTGGAAGAAGAGAGACCATGTGTTTGAAGATGACTTTCTTTATGTTTGATGTAGAATTGTTGCATTATGTTTTTAGCTCACCTGAGCTGGCTCAGGGTGAGCTATTAGGATCGATGATTGTCCGTCGTCCGTCCACATTTAGTTCGTTAATTCTCTAGTGGTCACATTTTTGCCTCAGTTGTCAGGAAACTTGGTCAGGATGTTTGTCCCAGTAATTACTCGGACGAGTTCGAATATGGGTCGTCTCGGATGAAAAACTAGGTCACATGACCCAAAAATAGAAAAATCTTGTTAAGGCTCTAGAGGCTACTGTTTCAGTCCAAATATCCTGGCAATTTGTCAGAAAGGTTGTTTGGTTGATTTCTAGCTCAAGTTTTAATATGGGTCACCTGGGGTCAAAACTAGGTCACAGAGCCCAAATATGGAAAAACCTTTGTTAACACTCTAGAGGTAACATTTTCGCCCAAATATCCTAGAAATTTGTCAGAAAGGTTGTTAAGATGATTTCTAGCTCAAGTTCGAATATGGGTCATCTGGGGTCAAAACTAGGTCACAGAGCCCAAATATGGAAAACCTTGTTAACACTTTTAAATGTTACTTTTTAGCCCAGATATCCTTGAAATTTGTCAGAAAGGTTGTTTTGATGATTTCTAGTTCTAATAATGTAGTGTTTTTGAACACCTCATTTGCTAATTTTTTGCAGTATTTTAACACCAAGTTGTAAATGACTTTCCCCCCCCCCCCCCCGTCTTGTAATCAGTACACTCTTGGATCTCTCTATGGTAAGGCCAGAGTTTTTATATCTCTTGGTTTATGTGACTGCCTGTCCTTTTGAAAAGGTAGAATAACAATGACTTATGAACTGACTTTTTATTTTTATTATTTCCCTGTTCCGACTCCACAGACTAGTTACTGAAGTGTCAGAATAACAGGGATATTAATTGAAAGTAATTTTTTAAAGTGTTTATTTTGTTCAAAATGACGATTATTGACAGGTGCAGTAGACTGATGTTCATTATGTGCTCTGTTCATACAGTAGGAAAAGTCCTTCATACAACTTCCCATAAACCAAGCAATATAAAAACTCTGGCCTAAAATTGGCACTTATATAAAGTTTTAAATAGCGATGATGCAATACATGTTCATTGTTAAAGATTTTGGTACAAAAAATGTAGTTGTAATTTTTACTTCACATCACAAGAAAGTCCATATAAAAATTAAATCAATACTTGATATATACAAACATATAAGAAAATATCAGATTTAACCGCAAAATAATGAAAAGTTAAGTGCAGATCATGATCGACAGCAAAATAATAAATAGCTTACAATGCGATTATGATCAGACAGAAAATAATGAAAGTGCGATCATGTCGACGCAAATAATGAAAGTGCAGATCATGATCAGACAGCTAAATAATGAAAGTGCAGATTATGATCAGACAGCTAAATAATGCATAGTAAACAGTGTAGATCATGATCAGACAGCAAAAAATGAAAAGCTGACAGTGCAGATCATGACCAGCCAACATACATGAATAGCTTACAGTGCAGTCATGATCGACAGCAAAAAAATGAATAGCCAACAGTGCGTCATGATCAGAGAGCAAAATAATGAGGCCTAGAGCTTGATATTCACTGTGGCATTTGACTCTTCATCCTTTTCTGCTATTATACCTTTTATTTTTGCCAATGGTAGACAGGTGAGCGATACAGGGCCCATGGCCCTCTTTTTTAAATGTTTTCAGCAGCATCTGTACCCTCTATTTGCCAGCAGGATAAACCATTTACAGATGTGACATAGTAGCAGCAGTAACCATGTTTTTTAAATGTTGCTTTTTATTTAATCATGCATATGTTTCTTGGGGGTTAAGTTAGGGGAGGTGAGGATGTTGGCAAAGTGGGTTTAAGCCAAAGAACAATGCCAGATACTTTGTTTCATTGCTTGTTTAAATGCATAGTTGTTCGTTCTGTAGGTGCAGTAGTTGTTTTAAAAGGTTTGAATTGTTACAGAAAAAAATATCTGTGAACTTTGAGCTTAAAGTTTTCTTGCATTTTCACTGCAAAAGTATGATTTAACTGGTCATTAGTCATTGGGTTAATGCAGAAATCACAAACTCCTATAAGGTGAATATAAGTTGATAAGTTGCTTACATTAGACAAGTATGGTGTTAAATAGTCTCATTGTTTTTTTAACAATCACAATTTTTCAGAATAGTTTATATTCAAAGCTGTAGGAGGTTGTAGTAAAAACATGGATGCTCTTGCAGCATATATATATATATATCCATCAATAATATAAGCTGCTGATTGCTGTTAAAGGTTGGCTATTGGGCCTTACCACAGAGAGTAAAAGGAAAGCCGCAGGGCCAGATGCTACCATCTTGACCTCTGAAGGTCGAGATAAAATTGTTGGATTGAGGTAGTACATGAGGGACAGTATATTCCTTATACCTGCTTTCCACTTCACTAGCTTCATTTTAGCATTTGTAGAAAACTTACTTACAAGGAACAGTTCTTTCTGAAGTAGATAAATTTAAGAAATATTTTCTCCTCACGATCACATAATCATTTTTGTGTGTATGACCATATATCTTCCTTTATAAAGTTAAAATGATAGTCAACATGACTTCATGTGCTAAAGAAAATTATTTATTGTGGAAAAAAATTCAGCAATTTTGTGGTTTGATTGGTCTGCATACATGAAGTCTACACACTAATTTATTTATTCCAAACAGTTAGGATGATATGTATAATGTCCATAGCCACCCAGCCTTCATTATAAACTACACATGTTGTTTGAAAGTGTAGTATTTGTTGAGACAGTGAGTTTTCATGACTTTTATGATAAGCAGGGATATTTTGTTTTATTTCTTTAAACACTTTCTGTTGAAATTTGTAAATGTTTTGTACTGAAGCACAACATCAGTTTCACAGCCAAATGTTGGTGTAAAATGATGATGTTTGTTGCTAAGTAGCAGCTGCTCATCTGTTCCTTGTAAGTAAGTTTTGCTTTATGTGTTGGTAATAGCTGCATCAGGGGGGTATTTATAGAAGTGGAACTATTGTGTAACAATACTTAAGTTATACTGTTTATGGGGCCATTTTTTTGTTGTTGATATTTCACAATATGTATTGAGTGTTGGCAAGTCTCATTTTTGCCTTTTCTGTGTGTGTTTACATACCAAAAATTATTTTTGATGGGATAGTGAAATACAATCTGTTTCAGTCAGTCTGTGAACCACTGATATTACCATATATCTCAGATTTAAATTGGATTTCAATCTTTATTTGATTGAATTAACATAAGTTAGACTTGCATACATTTTGTAGCAGTCTTTGGTATTTTGTGATTAAGTTCACAATCTACTGTCCATTGTGAGTAGACAATAGCTGTAGGGATAAACTACATATATATATTACTGGCACAAGGTAGCAGATATATTTTGTAGGTACATTGTATCAGCTAAGTCATAACATGTAGAATGCATGTAAGCTAACACAGTGAATTTAGGTTTGTAGATCGATACATATAAGTCTCCAAATTTCTTTTATGTGTTTCTCTCTTGGGTTTGATGTTAGTGGCCTTTTAAAGCAAGTGGTTTCTTGATAGAGGTGTGTTTATCTAAATTTTGAGTATCGACTGTTAAAGCCAGTGACTGCTCACTCCAGATGACCCCATACACAAGTTGAGCTGCAGGTTGCTTTCTTTGCGGTCAAGAAACACCTTCTGGTAACTCAAACACTTTCTAACATATCTTCATGCTTTTACGATGTTATTTTAGGTTGGATTTTAGGTCTTACAACAGAACAGCTTACAAAAGCCATAGGACCAAAAGAGGTTATATCATCACCTGCTGCCGTTAGTAAAATAACTGGTCTAAAGTAGGTTTTATGTTTTACATATTGTAATAACTGATTTTAAAGTTTAAAAAGTTTTAAACTGCAGTGAAACTAATTTTGAAAAGAAATTTGTTTGCTGTTCACATTGCGTGTTGTTTCTGTTTTCAACAAGTATATATATATTTGCACCTTGAATATTCACTCTATTTGTCAACATATATTTTTTTTATATGTGTCCATCTGGTTGATTATATGTATACTGGCTATAAAGTAAACATGGCTCATTGTGAATCCTTCAGAATGCAATAGGTTTATATAAGTCTTGTACTTACAAATGTAGAAGATAAAGTTTAGATGTAGGCACCAACACAGTACTGAAGATATGTTTAATACTTGATTAGACTAACACTGATTTAACATAGTCAAACTAATATTACAGCTGCATCAATTTTAATCGGTAGATGCATCTATAGTGTGCATTCTAACTATGTAAAACATGTATGTTTCTGGTTTTGGGACACCATTGGAGTGGTAGGTGGTCAGGTATCACTACTGGTGCTGGATCATAGCTTGATGTTGCCTTTAATCAACATTTTAACAGATTAATACCTGTAAATACATGTGTATTCATGTACACATGTTTGATACAGTGGATTTAAAGTTTCCTCAGGTATTTACTTGGTCCATGTAGTGATCAGTAATTACATTGTCAGATTTACAGACCAGATAGCTGTAAAACTGTTAAATGGTTGATAATTGAATTCTGTTAAGATGTTAGATAACAACACAGAGATTTGAATATAAAAATACATGGAAATTTCAAGGATGAATATTTTAGTACATAATTGTATTAGGCATTTTAGACACTAAACAATAATTTTCTTTAAAAACTTGGAAAAGTAATTTTCAGGAATTTCAAGGTACAAATATGTTTATTATTAAAGTTACTTTATAATTTTTGTCATAATTGGATCAATTAAGTTCATTTGTGCTTCACAAATTAAATCCTTTTATTAACTCTTAATAATTGTGATGAATCAGTTCTATGCTTAGGTCAGTAAGTGATCTTTGCAACACTCATGTATATAAGCATGTATGACATTGCTATGGCTAAGACATATATATTCCTATAATAATTTGCGATCAGCTTTACACAGTTCATGATAAGGAGTAGGACACTGATATCATTATATAGCAAATTTGCCATGGCAAAAATCAGAAATTTCACTTTGCCATGGATTTTGCCTTTCACCTTGGCAAAGGCAGGTTTTGCTTTGATTATGCCATAAATGTACAAAAGATAGAAAAATAAATTAAACTCTTTACTTTTAAACAAATGAACACATCTCCACAATTTGATGTATATTTTGTTTAACAATTTCAAGTTCATTTTGTTTTTCGGGAAGCACATAAAAATAGGAAATGAATTTGCCAAGGACTGGCGTGGCAAAAAATAACTGGTGGCTATATCATATTTGAACATTATAGAAAGTATTGATATATACTAAGGTGAATAAATGCAGGTCATGTTAATTGTATATGTTCCTGTTTTAATTTCTGAAGAATGTGTTATTCCTTATGTATTTATTGCTCTCTTATTACTTCATTGTGTAGAACTGATTTGGAGGACCTTCAACAGAAAGTCATGAATGAGAGGGAGAAATATCAACAAACAGCCCAGAGTACCACTGCAATATCAGCTGTACCGAGCTTTCATATCAATGATAAGTTTGTGTTAAACAGGGAAGATGCTAGCTACACATTGAGCCTGGAGCTACAGATGCCCATTGATAATGTACTGTTACAGGTAAGTTCATCTTATACAATGGGTTAACAGTGACACATTGAGTCTAGAACTATAGATGCCTATTGATAATGTACTGTTACAGGTAAGTTTATGTTAATGGAGATATGAGCTACAGTGTTAATTGAGCTACAAGCCTTTGATAATCGTTACAGGTAAGTTTATGTTAAAATAGGCAAGCAGTTAAACACTGAGTGTAGAACTATAGATGCCTATTGAGAATGGATTGTTACAGGTATGGTTATGTTGAAAAATAAGATATAAGTTACGTGTACATTGAGGTTAGAACTGCAGATTCCCATTGATAATGTTTTGTCCTGAATGTACCGGTAACTCAAAAAAGTATTGAGAATCTCAATAGTTCCCGATAAGCCGAGGTTCATTGTCACCCCCCAAAAAAGTGCAAGAACGCATTAGAACTTTACCTGGCATTTATATATTTTTCAAACTTCCTTTTTCTGCATGACTATTACAAATATTTCAATACCTCCTTTTATTCCAAAATTATTCCAAAAAAAAAGTTATCTTTTTTCGGAATTGCATTAGGATCCAAGAACCATAAACTCTAGTTTATGGTTCAATTTTGAATGACTCATCTGAATAGCATTGAATTTTGTCAAAACTGTACAAAATAGGGCCAATAAATTTAATAATTCCATGTGCATAAAGTGTATTCAATTTCGATTAGAACTGATTACGTTCAAAGTCACCACAGGTTTGTAATAATCCAGTGCAATTATATTATTTGCCCCGTATGGTTTCTTTTTATATTTTTTTGTTCTTGCACGATAACATTATATGTACGGCTGTATTGTCTGACACCTTACCAGCAGTAGCCAAGTTTTTGTTGCTTCCAAGTATTATTCTCCCGATTACCAGAGGTTATTTCAATCTAGATATATTTTGAACGTATCGCAAATACAGTGCGTGCGTATTCAGCAATAATTCAAAAGATTGCCATGACTAAATTTCAAAGTTGGCAAATAGCGCCTAAAGACAATCGGTCCGCATAAAGAATGGACTGCTAACACAAATATACTAACGGTCCATTATTGGTTTGGACAATTGATAAAACATGTTAATTCTAACAGGAAATATTCTCTTGGGGTATTAGATTAGTGCTCATATATTGTAATTACACTTGCATGCTTTTTGCATTTGAGCGATGGCATCTGTCATACATATTGACCTTGTTTAAGTAACTTTTGTTATCAGAAGTTGATCGGTCCAGACCAATAGTTCTGTTTTCCAGATGTAGAGAAGTAACTCAAAAGCTGTTGAGATCAGTTGAAAGTTCATAGAAAGTGCATCGTGCAAAACATTTTGAACTTTACCTGGCATATTTTTGTAACTTTTTTATGTAATAAACAGTAACTCATAAAATTATTCTAAATGTCATTTTTGGGAACTGCAGGGGCCAAACCTTAACTCTAGTTTATCTTTTGAAGACCCTCTCTGTTTCTTTGTCTGTCCTGATCTACATTGAATTGCCATCAAAACTCTGTACAAATTACAAGAAATTTAGGTTACTGTATCTAATCCATTATTTTAATGATAAAACTTCTGTCTGTATACATTTACATATGTCATATCATTTGTCCTTCAATTCAATGTCAATGTTTCCAAAATGGCTTTGTTTCTCTGCTTCCCATCTGTTGAAAATCTTGCATGCTTTTTGAACAAAATTCTGTTACACATATTACCTTAAATTGTGGTGACATATACCAATAGATCTTTAGATGTAGAGAATAACTCTGCTGTTGTCAGTGAAGAGAAGACCTGAGGTATTTTTGTGATATTAAAATTGAGTAAGACGTAACTTAATGGGTTTAGGGCTCAATTGTCTCTACCTTATAAAAAATACCCTGTTCAAAATTATCATATGGATTTCCATAGTTTTGCTGTACCAGAAACATGTCTAGCCTCCCTTTTGGCTTATAACGCTGTCTTTGAAATTCATCCTTTCCATCTGGTTGAAGCACTAATTGATCATTCACTTCTTACATGCCATAAATTATTAGATACATAAGCAGCTTATCGGTTAAATGTTTCATTTAAGAGAATTAGTGAATTTTGAAAAACAATTCTACTATGTGTTTCTATAACATTTTTATTACAACTTTCATTTAAAATGCACACAATGGAACATACTGTTTAGGTCCAAAGTCCTGAGCTTGATAACTCAGTTGCACCTTCATAAACATTAGTTTTGTAAGCACACTAGGGCCTGGCCACATGCTGAACTGCATGTGTATCTAACTGAATTTATAGGAAGGAAACTTCTTGCTGGCCACATACAGATGTCAGGCAAATACAACACGTCTGGAACTGAAGATACGATCTATAGAGGGACAGTATGGTACAATACAAGCATATGTCACACCAAGGGTGCAACCAAAGACTTGCAAAGTTCAACAGTATCAAATCAAACCACTGTCACTTCATCAACGCACACATGTCTTTGATGAAAATAGGTAAATATCAAAATGAATTATATACTGCTACATATTTCTTAATGTAATTCATATATCAATGGTTCTATGCAAAACAGTTATAAATTATATAAAATAAAGAGGGACTTACAACTGTTTTGATTTGAACCCTTGATATGTGACTTGTTAGAATACCCTTGCAATATTCCGGAAGGTTGCAATTTGGATGCGTTTCTTTCTGGGAATGTTTTGTATGAAAGGGATTTAGAACATGCTATGATGTAAAGTAAGCTAAATATTGTAAATGGGAATGTGAGAATGCCACCAGAAAGTTTGTTCAGTGATCAGCATCTTTAAATGTAGACTACTTTGATCACCAACCTTAGGAAGGGTAAGAAGTGAAAAAAAAACATTAAAAATCTATTTTATAAATAGTACTACTGTAACCTTAATTGTATTTAGAGGAAATAGAACAACAGATCTGATGTTATTTTTGAAATTTAGTAGTTGCTATTTAATGAATTTGAATTTAAGAAGCATAAGGATAGGTTATACAGTTGTAACTTTTCCTTACAGACCACATAACATTCTAAAGCTGACGGGGCAGTTCAGTCAGGCAGAAATGCATTCTTGGGTATGTTTCTGCCTGCCAGAGTTACCAGAGAAAACACCGCCGGGTGACAGTGTACAGTTCCATTTCATGTCAACATTCCTTGATACTCAGCTTGAATGCACATATAGGTATAACAGTGCTTTCCATCATTTGTATGATGGACTATAGATTAAGTGTTTATCAGAGTTACACAACCTTTGTAGACTCGCAGAGATATGGCAACTTTTAGTGTGGCCAGATTTAGCTCTACATGAGGCGGCATTGTCAATGTAAGTTCCAATCTTGTATTAGCCTGACAGAATTTGGTAAGTTCTCAAAAATGTGTTGTTGGATCAGCTTAGCTTCTTCTTTCATTAAGGAAATCCATGGAGTAATGAAAAGTATGCTGTGACTTATTTCTATAGCATGTAATTGTTACAAAAAAATCTTAGAAAATGAAAGTTGGTTTTGTAATTATAGTAACAGTGCATGATTGCTGAAAGATATCAATGACATATAAAAAGAAAAACCGGAGTGTCTGTGAATGTGAGTTACTATATTCAGATGTATTGCTTGTGCAATTTAGAAGATAAACTATAGTGTAATGTGTGGTTCTGATGTATCTCTGTTTGTAGTAAAGGCATAGCAACATTCCGCTCAGACAACATCTCTACGATCTCCATTCTAAAAGACGTGCTTACAAAGGAAGCTACTAAGAAGAAAGTCAGACTTGATATAACATATGGTAAATATTGTGCTTATTTATATATCTGCTTGATTATTTTAAACTGTAAAAATGCGTAATGGCTGTTGAGACTGAAACCTTTTCAGTGTTATATTTTCAGTTCATGTGACATTTAATCAAATATGTTCCAGTGACAATGATATATCAGAACATTCATGCCCTTCAGAAAGCACAGCTTGATTCACTATATGTCTTAGTAATAAACTTAAAAAAATCTCTTAAACTGTCGATTAGATTTTGAAGTTATTTCAAAGGGATTGCAATTTCATATGACTCTCTACCAAGATGGTTCAAGGGATTTGATTCACCTAAAACATTTTAGTTGTAGGATGGGGAACCAATTTCTGTTATATGTATATAAAAAGTTAACAAAAAATCATTTGGAAATGTTCAGCTATATACTGAAAGTGAACTTTGTCAATCTACAACAGCCCATCGAGATTGAAGATGTCACAGTTTTGCAATTGAACACTGGTTAGCAATATAAGACCAACAAGAGCCTCTTGTTAGAACAAACAACATTACTAGGGGTTACTATGGTTTGAAAAGTCTTACTGCCTTAGAGAAGAAGAAAAAAATACTTGAAGTTTTCTATATTATAGATATCAATGAGGACTCCATTGCTTACACTTTGAATCTCATTCATCCCAAACTGGAGTACCAGTTACTGTTGGCCAAGAAGGTACAACTGATTGATGCACTCAAGGTAATGAAACCCAGAATATACATGTTACAGATAAAGCTAGCGTAAACAGTTAATAAATGATTTATTCAGCTTTCTTTGAGAAAATATGTGAAGACTTTGTTGGTTATTACCAGTAGCTCTTGATATTGTGCTTAGAATAAGAAGGTAATGTCAGTATCCTCAACCATTTCCATTTGGTGGATTTTGCCCTCATATTTTTAAACTTAGTTATTTACTCTTGATTGTGAAACAAGTTCTTACAACTTGGATTAATTGCTCTTGAGACGCATTCCTGATGGAATCAATCTGGAAGACAGAGATGCAGTGTTTTTTCCTTTGCTACACTGTCAGGACTTTTTATGAATTTTAGGAATATTTCAGCATAAATATAAATGAATGATAAATACCAATGTCCTTTTTTCGATTAAAATTGGTATTAGTTACTGCCCCTTGATGAATTTACTTTTTGTAGATGATCTTTTGCTAGATAGAGTTAGATGTGGTTGGAATTATAAGAACAATGCCTCTGTGTTCATTTATATTGATACTGTTTGCAGAACTACATGTAGCTTGAGTAGATGTTGAAATGGCAATTAGTAGTTACATTATGAAAACAACTTGTGTGTTTACTGTTGAAAAACTGTCATTAATTGTTCACATGAGGACATTGCCATTGTAAATACGAATTTTGCTATTGATGTTTGGTAGGAGCTTCACGTCCGCGAGACCAACATGGATTTCCTGTCACCAGAATACCGTCAGATCCTAGAGGATTCGGAACAGTTGAAAATAGAATACAAGCGACAACCCTGTCATCTTGAGAGACTGTATGGTATGTATGGTTATCTGCTATCATGCTACTTAAAATGTAAATGCAGATTTTAAAGCAGTGTATATAAAAAAGACTTATGAAAAATTGTGACTCGGGGACTATTTAAAAAAGTAAATTTAACATTTTGCTGAGGGAACTTCTTTTGGATGCAAAACTAAAATATTGAAAAATATCTGCCGAAAATAAAGTCAAAATAGTTTTGTAAGATTTGTTAAACTGTTGATTGTATTTCAAAGGAGATCACTGCAGTTACCATTTGGGTTTGCAGTGTTGAAACGCATGCAGTGTTGAAACGCACTTGGGTTTGCAGTGTTGAAACGCATGCAGTGTTGAAACGCATGCAGTGTTGAAACGCATGCAGTGTTGAAACGCACTTGGGTTTGCAGTGTTGAAACGCATGCAGTGTTGAAACGCACTTGGGTTTGCAGTGTTGAAACGCATGCAGTGTTGAAACGCACTTGGGTTTGCAGTGTTAAAACGTTTGCAGTGTTGAAATGCACTTGGGTTTGCAGTGTTGAAACGCATGTAGTGTTGAAATGCCCTTGGGTTTGCAGTGTTGAAATGCATACAATGTTGAAACACCCTTGGGTTTGCAGTGTTTAAACACCTACAGTGGATACCGGATACATTCAGGTCAGCCTGTACAGCCATGCAACCTGATCTGAACACAATACAGTCTGCTGATCCATCACTGCAACCATGTTTACTATATAATATTCGACATCATATTTGTGTTCCACAATAATGGCTCTTAAAGTTAATAACTGAGACAGTAAGTTAGTTGACGATGAAGATTGCACAAACATTGTCAACTGGAATTTTTTATATTATTATTTCTTAGGTGTTGTCACTATTTCAAAATATAGAAAAATTTCTTAAAACTATTGTATGTATTTATTGCAGGTATGATCACAGATTTGTTCATTGACAAATTCAAGTTCAAGGGTCAGAACATGAAGGGACGTGTCCCAGCTCTGCTTGAAGTTCTAGACAACTATGATCTACAAACACTTGTGCACTTCTTTGAACAGACACAATGATCTTACTAACTGGAAATCTGTTTTTAAAATTTTTTCATGACAAATAAGAATCTAAAAGAGAAAAAAGGCTAGGGTGTTCAGTTTATAACAGTCTGTCAATATATAAGGGGTATTACAATCAATTTGCACGAAAAAGTGCTTGAGCAAAAAAATTATCAAAAATTTAATGTATATTTTAGCGACATTTTAGAGGTCATTACTAATTATAATACTGATTTACCTTAAGGTATGTACTGCCTATGTAAAGGCAGAAATCATGATAATAAATAATGGTGTTTAAAAAAGCAAAATGTGAATATTGTGCAGATTATCAGAATATTTTTAGTTGAGGCATGCCCTAAATCTGGAATCAATGTAAATAACCTCAAAACTTTATTTTATTCAAATAATTGAAAGGATTGCTACCAAACATGAAAGGTCCAGCTAAAAATTCCAGCAAACTGGAAAAAATAGCACAATCATATGTGTTGTAGTTCCGTAAAACCTTCATAAACATTTACTTCATATTTTTTGGGTGGATAGTGATTTATTATCAAATGTTGCTATATTGGCACACTGTGCGTAAATGAGACATTTTCTTCTCAAAAATTATTTATTTATTATTTTACATAAATTGACCTCATTGTGAACGTGAAAATAGTTTGCTTGTTGTAAGGAATGCCCTTTTAAGTAGATTTATGAGACTATAATATATCCAATGTCTTAGTTTGTGGTATATAACTTACACAGATTTCATCCAATTTCAGTTACCATCTGATATAAGTCAGTACCATAACACATTGTTCTTGTTGTTATGTAAAGGAAAGACATTCTCAAAAAGAAACTGGTAGTAAAATGATACATTTTTATCGTACACACGTTTTGCTACGTGGTCGACATCCACAAAGTTGTGCGCTCTCTAACTTCAACAACTCTCAACGAAACTTCGCAAAACTGGCTGTGAATATTAATGGGCATAATTTCTTGACCAAGTTGATAATCAGCCAAATCGCTCCAGTCACTCCAGAGTTATTGCCCTTTTATTGCCAGAATTGGACAAATTTAGACTTGTCTGGTCTCTAACTTAAACAAGTCCAGACAAATCTTCACTGAATTGCTGTGAATGTTTATTGGCCTAATATGTTTTTAAGTTCAATATTCAGCTAAATCGATCCAGTCACTCTGGAGTTATTCCCCTTTAAATGCCAAATTTGAACAACAAGACTTGTCCTCTGACAGGCGTATTTTGTGATAGTTTGGCATTCTTCTCTTTTAAGTAAGAAAATGCTTATTATAAATATAACTCACTCCGTCCATTTGTTTTTCTCACATATGTACTTGTGTGCAATTAAGGGAAGATTGTTAAGATATATGTACTCGTATATAAACCATGTTAATGTTGTATGCTGTCTGATTCATGATTTTCCTGATGAAACTTGAAAAAGTTGATGTTTAATTGTTGTTGGTGTATACATGTATGGCGGCCAACTGTCAAGTTTTTCTCCATTCTTTTTTAACCGGGTCCAAAATCTGAATATGAAAGATGTAAATGTGCTTGATGCTATTTATGAAAATGATTTTAACTGTATGAGTAACCTATTTAATGTTTATGGATGAGTTTATTGATTGATGTTTATTGTACTGTGATGAAACTTTCAAGGAAGATTTTACAAGTCTTTGAATAGAACAAAGTCTTTGTTATTTTATAATACCATTATTAAGATGGAAGTGTTTTAAAAGCATACCTGTTCATTATGAGTACAAGCAGCTTGATTAGAAACATAGTCCACAGTCTATGTGATTAATGTAAATAAGGTAATGTTCACAATGTTTTAATTTTCGCTATTTTCATGAATTTCCCATTTTGCTAATTAAAAAAATCCTGTGAAGGATTCATTTCACATAGGTTTACTTTCATAGAATTCACCTTTTGAGAATTTAAAATTAGACCCAAAATTTACCCAATTTACACTAGTAATTTCTTGTCTCTGTTCCTCTTGGCATTGCAAGTGATGATTTGTGAATTGATATGTTACTTAAGGACATTTGGACACCGAAGATGTTAGGTAGAATGCTAGACCAAAGCAGTAATATGGTCGGTCCCTTTGGTGTATTGATATAAAATGTAGCAGTGTAGCACACTAGCCTGTACAGCATGAGGTCTCAAGTTAATCAATATGGTTTTTTTGGCACTGATAAACTGGACAAAATGGTCCCTAGAGCTAAAAATAGAAAAACCTTTAAACGACATCTCCTCCTTAACCACAGCCAATTTCAACCAAACTTCACAGGATTGTTCCTTGGATGGTCCTCTACCAAAATTGCTAAACAGTTCCGCTCCGCTACACATAATGGCCACCAGAGCTAAAACTAGAAAAACAAACTACATTTCCTCCCTAACCTATGGGCCATTTTCAACCAAACTTCACTGGATTGTTTCTTGGATGGTCTTCTATCAAAATTGCTCAAACGATTCTGCACATAATGGCCGACAGAGCTAAAAACAGAAAAAGCATTGAACGACTTCTTAACCACTCAACTAATTTCAACCAAACTTCACAGGACTGGTCGTTGAACGGTCCTCCTACAAGATGTCTCACAGAGCTCTGCTCCAATGCATTATTGTTACTTTATTACGGGAAATTGTGTAGATCTGATCATGTGTTGCAGATGTTTTCTGTTTATTGCACGTGTACTGAGTCAGGAAATACGAAATACTGCCCTGGTGATGATTTTAGTGAGAGAGCCCTTGTATCAAAATATACTGAAAAGGAAATAACAAACACTTGTGTAGTTTATCATTGAGAACATATGATAGGCCTATCTATAACCGGATATTTGAAAAGGAAGTAAATTTAAATATAGTGAGTCATTAAAATTTCAGTTTTTAACTGAAAATATCTGAATTGTATAATTTCTCCACACCGTGACAATGGCAATAATAAATCAGATTGAACTTATCAGATGGAATTTATATGAATGGGGACTTTAATATCATGCTACTTGACAGCTTTTGCTTTGAAATAAAAGTGAAGCTTGTGTTTATTTGTCAAGATGACCTCTGATTACGACAGCACAATTTTGTTGAACTGATATATATCCTAGGTTTGACTGTTTCGCAAGTAAAGGATTAAGAACAATTAAGTTCATTAATATGAATCAAGATATGGCAGTGTCAGGGCGTAAAACTTTTGATTTTCAAGGAACGGTGTCGAAAGGTTCGGCGGAAGAATTTGACCACAGCTGTGATCCATGCAAGATCGCTGGTAAGCATGTAGAAGCTGAGGGATATTGTGTTAATTGCCGAGAATATCTTTGTAAAAACTGTTTTACATATCACCATCGGTTAAAGGCCACAAGACATCATCAACTTCTTGACAAAAGTAACATGCCAAAACATGCACTTCCTGATAAAGATTCAGGGGTTTGCACAGAAAGCTGTTCTGTTCATGGAAATGAAACAATAAAATATTTCTGCACAGAGCATGAACAGCTTGGCTGTACCGACTGCATAACCTTGCATCATAGGGAATGTGGCCTACACTACATACCAGATAAATGTGCAGGTATCGGAGACAGCGATGAATATATGGAGATAATGCATAAATTGAATATGAAGGTTATGCAAGTTGAAGATGTTATAAAAAAAGCAACAGCCCGGGATAAAGAGATAGACTCCTGCCATGACACTTTAATAAAAGATCTTATCCAATTCAGAAAAGAAATAAATGACCACTTGGATCAACTTCAAAAGAAAGTTCAAGCTGACGCTGGGAGGAAGAAATCAACCGATAAGCAAATAATCCAGAGCGTGCTAGACACCTGCACCACTGTTTCTGCTGATGTGAAGAAATGGAAAACCAATCTACAAGATAACAAAACCTCAGGTCAGAATGGAAATCTTTACATTGCCATGAAACGAGCAAAATCCAACCTAAAGTCAGATGAAGTGAAGCAGGTTAAAGAGTCTTTGGCGAAGACAGACATGCAGTACAAATTTGAACGGAACCAAGATCTGGAGAAGATAGTGTCAAAGCAAGATGGACTTGGACATTTTAAACTGTTCGCTTCCTTGGCCTCTTCAAGAAGGAAGAAAACATTTGATAAATTGACACATAAAGAAGATATCAATGTAAGAACGAAGACGGATGAGACTGATTGCTACATTACAGGATGTGCTGTTTTGTCCTCTGGCAAAATTGTACTAGTTGATCGTGCAAACGAAAAGCTGAAAGTAGTAGACACACAAACAAAGAATGTGATGGAGGAGAAAACACTCGACTCGGGGCCGTGGGACGTAGCTGTGTTGCCGAAGGATCAGATCGCCGTCACGATGCCATGGAAAAAGAAAATCCTTATACTGAGATCAAATAGTGGCTTTTCAACCCTCCGTACACTTCCAGTATCAGGGTCTTGCAGAGGTATTGATTATCATCAAGATCAGCTCTACGTGGTTTGTTATGACCATAAATGTGTCCATATAATGGATACACACGGTAAAGTCCAGAATTCAATATCCATTGATAGTGCGATATTCCAAAGTCCAAACTACATACTTTTCAGTGTGGATTCCAAACTGATTTATATCAGTAACTATAGCAGTAACTCTGTGGTCAGTATAACATTGCAAGGTGATCTATCTGCTGTCTACAAGCACGATGATCTTAAAGGACCAGTTGGAATGGTGATGTTAGATGATGGATCGTTGCTGGTGTGTGGTGACAATGGCATAACACGTCTTAGCTCAGGTGACCGGACACAGGGTCAGGCAATCATACGTCTAGTGAACCTATACTCTATATGCTACAATCATCTCCAACGTGAGATCTGTATCGGCAGCTATGGCTGTAATCAGCTGAAAGTGTTCACTAACAAATAACACTATCCGAAACATAAATGTTCACGCTACTGTACATTAGTATTTGTAAAGACAGAAGTATTACAATCTGTCACAACATTATCATGTTTTAAACCGCTATCTAACCAGATAATTTTGAAATAATGAATGTATGTATATATAAGATCTTCTATTAAACTTTAAAAAATACACCAATCATATATACATGCGCAGTACATCTTTTTACAATTGTGTATGATATCTGCGAAAGACTAGACATAAAATACAAAAGGGTTAACATAAAAATGTGATCCAGAATGCCAGATTTGCTGGAGTCTTGAATCGGATCATAATGTCGGCGATATTTTTGTGAAAAATACATATGTCTTAATGTTAGATACATAATAATGAATCCGGCATTCTGGATCGCATTATTATGTTTATAACCCTTTTGTATTTCCCAACCATTTTTCACTCTGATACAGTTCATTAAAGATAATGTGAGTGACGAACGACTATGAGTACACAAGAATATTCTACTATTGTATAGCGTGCAAGGACATATTGATTTTCATACATTATCCAATTAATTTAAACAAATGATATTGGACTGTTCTGCTGCATCATTGTCACGTTTCACGTTTAGTTATATCCTGAATGATGACGTAATTTTGAAGGAAAACTATTCTTTATAAAAGCAAATTTCAGAGAGCGAAAGGTCTACATGTAAATTTTAGCGATATGTTAGCGCATCCGCGTTTCTTTATATACAGGTGTTTGTAGCAAAAATACAACAACATTGCTACTGATCAATAAGTTACTAGAAGAGTTGAATTATTTGCAGAAAGTATGATAATTGAAATGAATGCAACAGGTATGTATCAAATTAGGGAGGGTCAAGCTTAAAGCTTACCTTTCTTACTGATGCCACATTTTGATTGACAATTATACTTTTTACATTCAACATTTATTTTGTAAACCGGTATGTGAATTACCACTTTGTATCATCTAGTACGCAAGAGCAAACTAAGCTGTTTATGATACATGTACCTTGCTTTGTGAAAGCGGCGGAGCTTAGAACTGTTTCCTATCTTGAATGAATATCTACAATAAACCCTTAAATAGAATTAAGTTTCCTTCATTGCATATTAGACGAATGCGATCTTTGTTTACAGAAACTTTAAAATTATTGAAGGGTTTAGCACTACATGTGTTGACTGACATGGTTAGGAGAAGAAATTCATCAATTAATTTTCGTTTTTCTAATATTTTAGAAGTCCCACGTTTAAAAACTACAACATTTGGTAAACATTATTTAGATAAAATAGAACGAAGAATATTAAATTAAATGGAGAATACGCCGACGTACGAAGGAGGAACTTTTAAATCTTTGTAATTATATACATACGTGTACGTGCAACCGTTTAAACTGTGAACTGTGAAGTATTTTGAAATAAAAAACGAGAAAAAGATGAACTGTGAACTATTCTTAGTTCTTAGTCTTGAAATAACTCTAGTGTTGCGAAAAGTCGAAACTTACTATAGAACCTATTCTCTATACTTGTTTATATTATATTGTAACTTGTCCTGATCATATGCTATAACGCATTTGAGAAGTTTTCCTTTAGATTCTGTGTACACATTATATAGATTTTTTTTTATAAATAATAATAAAAATAAAATGAATATAAATAAAAATCGATAAAAAGGTATGTTTAAATGTATGCAAATCCTGCATAAAATACTATTTTTTGCTTTGATCCTTTTGTTATGATTACCATTTGTTTGAAAACGTCCAAAAAAATAATTTTACTGTGCATACGTCTCTTGAAATTTTCTTTCAATTGTTCTTATTTTGTAGATCTTTCCTTTGACCAGTTATACAACTACAAATACCACGACTTTTATACTAATAAACAAAGATCTTTTCAAAGATGATAAAACTTGCTAATGATTAGTTCCTTCCTAAATCTAAGATGACCTTATGATCTTATTAATTACTCGCTAATTACTAGTAACTTTATGGCTATCAAATTAGATTGACACTGATAACGAGCATCCGTTTCTTGTTATTTAGCAAATTAATTGATTGACACTCATGCTGGTATATCTAGTTAGTATGTATAATTTTTTCACACAGTATATTATTCAGTTACATATATGTGAAGTTGATACATGTGAAATTTTAGACTAAAGATTAACTGTAAAAAAATAAATAATCTATATTATGATTAATTTGTTAAATCTATAAATATATACATTTTAATTGTACATTGGGTATTACATTATATACAAATCAAGCGAAATAGTAAACATGTCTTATTGGTTGGTGACGAATGTCAAATAATGGCATATTTGACTAGTGCGTCGTTAACAATACAAATGACATCTCCTCCTGAACCACTATGCCATAACAGGATTGTTCCTTGGATGGTCCTCAAATGGTTTCGCGTAGCTGCACGTAATGAACGCCAGAGCTAAAAAAGAAAAGTCATTTAACGACATTTACCCCTTAACCACTCTGCCAATTTCAACCAAACATCACAGAATTGTTCCATGGATAGTCTTCTACCAAAATTAGTTAACCGATTTTGCTTCACTCCAAACAATGGTCACAAGAACTAAAAGAAGAAAACCTTTAAACAACATTTCCTCCTTAACCACTCAGTCAATTTCACATAAAGTTCACAGGATTGTTTCATGGAAATTGCTCAAACGGTTTTGCTCAGCTGCAAATAATAGCCACCAGAGTTAAAAATTGAAAAACCTATAAACTATATCCTATTAACCATCGGGCAAATTTCAACAAAACCTCATAGGATAGTTCTTTGGATGGTCCTCCAACAAATTGTCTCACAGAAGTTCGCCCAAATGCACAATTACTATCTTTAATATCGGCAATTGTGCAGACCTGATCATGAATTGCAGATACTCACTGTTCACTCAGGTTGGTGATATAGGACCATCATGTCCCTCTTGCTGGCGATATACTGGAACTTCACTTTCCGCACTCTTTTTGGCAATATACAGGCACCTCACTTTCCGCACTCTGTTTGGTGATATACTTGAACCTCATTTCCCGCACTCTTTTTGGCGATATACTGGAACCTCACTTTCCGCACTCTCTTTGGCGGTATACGGGCACCTCACTTTCCGCACTCTTTTTGGTGATATACTGGCACCTCTATTTCCGCCCTCTTTTTGGTGATATACTGGCACCTCACTTTCCGCACTCAGTTTGGTGATATACTGGAACCTCACTTTCTGCACTCTTTTTGTTTATATACTGGTACCACATTTTTCGCACTCTTTTTGCTGATATACTGGGGCCTCACTTTCTGCACTCATTTTTGTGATAAACTGGTACCTCACTTTCTATCAATGTCTAAGAAGGAAAGAGTGCAGGTTACTTGCAGACAAAGATTTGTAAAGTTAGACACATAGAAACAAAATATAGGACTAGTGTGGACCTTTAAAACTGAGATCTTATAATCTAATAAATCCCGTTTAAAACCAGATTGAACAGAACTATACCAAACCCGTTGTCTGTATGTTGTTCATACTGTAGAACGAAGCAGTTGTATTGGGCTGGAATCTATATGGTTGTTAAGAATAATGCCCTTCATTTTTGTTATAACGACAGGGCTGGCACAGTAACTGCAAAATGTAGTGGAAACTTAGTAACAAGTGTTTCATGGCAAAGGTCACATCTTATACACAAGTTTCACAAGCTTTGTAGAGATGTTGTTTGATAACATAATTTTAAAACCAAGTCTGCCTTACTGCAAGATTCCTGATACAAATTTACAGCAAAGTGACAAAGAATTGGTCCAATCTCCATGCCCAAGGAAACACCACAGAAGGGCAAGATAAGACCCTCAGACCATAGAATCCTTGCAAGCGATTATCTCTCGGCCATTGCATCCACATATGTATTAACTTCTAAATAACATTCTAAAATCAATGAAATCTTTGTTTTAAAATATAATCATTATGACATAGTAATCTACCTATAACATATGGATTACATTTTGTGCTCGTCACTTACCATTGTTTTCCCGACTGTCTCTGACATCTGACAAACACGGATTAATGGTGTTACAGTTAAAACCATAGTAAGTCATTTATTGTTGAAAGTAGGCGAACATGTGTATCAATTAGGAAAAAATGTCAACAAATGAGTCAGAAATTTTAATAAATTTCTTTCAATAATCAAACGTAAAGGTTTAAAATTATTAACAAACATAATCTTTTGTAAGGAGAAAGTTGTCTGTTGTGTCATATTTTCTATACACTTTCTACAAAAGCATTTGTATGGTTACAAAAATGAACATTCCATTAAGGGTAATTGTTCATGTTAAATAAATAAAATCTAACACACAATTAATTGAGAAAGACAGTATGATCTCATTGCGGGTCGCTCTTCGGCCCGCTATATTTAGGACTGCTTTAGGAAATGCTCATGGTCTGCGTCTCTATTTTCAGCGAATGAGAAAACTTTTAAAATGAAACCTCGAGATACGGTCTATTCTCATGTAATTAGACTGGTTAATAGTAATAAAATATCGAGACCATACTATTGTTTTACGTAATTAGACTGGTTATAGTGAAATTTGAACTGAATAATTGCGATACAGTCTACGAGAAAAAGACGCGTGAAATGTTAATTTAAGTGAGGTAGTGAATAGTTCTTTGCACACATAATTATGAAATCATAGAAAATTGCCAGAGTAGGAAATATTTAGAACGGGTTAACATCACTGTTCAGTGTGTAGCTTCAAAAATGTCAAATGATTGACGCTTTTGTTTTTTTGAATTTATAGGGTAAACTTCAACTGACCTAAATGTTTCTGTAAACGTTTAGAAAGTAGTTAACAGTTGTTATTATTCGGCCAGTTTGTTCAAACGGGTTATGTTAGTGAAGTAGTGGATATTCTTTTAAAGGCACAAATAATATGAAAATCGCCTAAGAAAGTAAGATAAAGAATGGGTTAACATCATTGGTCAATGTGTAGCTTTATTATGTCATAAGACTTATGCTATTATTTTTTCATTCATGCAAAAACGTCATATTATTTAATACGTCTCTGTCAAACGTTTAGAAAGCAGTGAACAATAAGTTTATTGTTCGGCAAGTATAAAACACCGGTACATGTATAGGTCAAACATACCGTTGTTTTCCGGTAAAGTAGATCCGTTATGGAACCATGACTAATTAAGAACGCCATATGGAACTTTCATTTTTTCCCGATAATCGATTAGACGCGGCTTTTACGCGGTTTGTCGGCATGATCCTGCCAACAATTATTACACGAATAGCTCTGTGCATTGCATAGATTTAACAAAAGTTAATGAAATTCGAGGGTATATTCATGAAAAAAAGAATCCCCCCCCCCCTCAAACTGATAAATCTGTAATAGCTCTATAATTCAAATCAGTGTTGCTTCATTTCGCTGTAATCTCTATTTTACAACAGTTGCTTTTTAAACATACAATATAATGGCACCAAAAAATAGCTGGGATGAATGCAATAAGATTAAAGATTTCTATTTTAGCGTAATACACAGTACATCTTAATATCCTCGGGCTAATATTACGCAAGCAAATATCGATTTTTATTGATTGAGTTGCCGAAACAATCAGCGGTTTTCCGGTCTGTTTCGGAAAATTTACGACCGCAAGCGAACTGTCCGGCCGCTACTACCTGTTTATCGATTTATTTTCTGACCAGCCTTATCATTGCTAGCGAGTAGAGAACAAAATTTCCCATATGATGGGGACTTTGCAATAACTTATCAACTTAAGACACTGTTCTAAGGCCCGCTGTGATACTTTTGTATCACAGTTTTCTTGTTTCAACTAGCACCACATTCAAAATGCAGACACGCAACGAATGTTTTGTTATCATACACAAGGAGTAAAATTCGAACAATCTTGATCAAGAATCTAGTTTGAGGATCATATGCCTAATGGTTCTCCAGTTATAGAACATAATAGATCTGTCCTTGCCTTTTGATGCCTAAATATGAATAGAAGTCACATTCTTGTTAAAATTAACATGTCCAATGGTCCTCGAGCTATTGAACATAATATGTTTAACCTTGTAATCCTATGGGTATGAGCGTGGTCAGTTTTAACCTCAAGGGCATACTGTGAACAAACTTCGTATAGGACCACCAGATAATGCTATATGCTCTGGACCACGCAATTTCAGCAAGAAGATTTTAAAAGTTTTTCATGATTTTATACAAAATTTGTACATGTAACTGTCATTACAAAAATGTATCCAGACAAGCGACCCTAGGGCGTGGTCAGTCGCGAGTCAGGTGCATGATTTTAACAAACTTGGTAGAGGTTCACTAGTCAATATTACATACCAAATATCAAAGCTCTAGGTTTTGGAGAAGATTTTTTTTTAAAATTTTTTTTCTAGTACATACATTTATTTAAATCAAGCGACTCCGTCAGGGTCCGTTCTGACTCTGGGGCATGGTTTGAACAAACTTGGAAGAAGTCCGTTGGACAGTGCCACATAATAGGCACGAACACTTTTTATTAATGAACTTCTGTTTCTTGCCATTATTCTGACATGTAAGGTACAATGTACTTCCAAAAATGTAGGCCACACCAAATGGTATTTTTTGATGTTTTTTTTTAAAAAAAAAAAGGGGGGAAAAAAATTTTTTTTTTTTTTTTTTTTTTTTTTTACCCCCTTTTTTTTTTTTTTTAAAAAAAAAAAAAAAAAAAAAAAAAAAAAAAAAAAAAAAAAAAAAAAAAAAAAAAAAAAAAAAAAAAAAAAAAACCCCCACCCCCAAAAAAAAAAAAAAAAAAAAAAAAAAAAAAAAAAAAAAAACATTTTTTTTTTATAATAAATAAAAAAAAAAAAAAAAAAAAAAAAACAACACTAATAAATTAAAAAAAAAAAAAAAAAAAAAAAAAAAAAAAAAAAAAAAAAAAACAAAAACCCCCCCCCTTTTTCTTTTTTTTTTTAATATACTAAAAAAAAAAAATAAAAAAAAAAAAAAAAAAAAAAAAAAAAAAAAAAAAATAAAAATTTTAACTTCTCTAAATTTTATTGGCGGCGGGTTCTTTTTATATATTTTTTATTATTTCTCAAAATTTCAAAAGTGGCTATGACCTTTTTTATTGCTTGAAATTATTGCTCAGACGGTCATGATCAACGTCAGCCAGGAGGAATTTAAAAAAGCTTGGTAAAGGCATTCTCATCAACCATTGAGGGTTGAGATTATTGTTATTTATGTCAATACTCAATATAAATTCAATATAATTCAATGTAACTTCTTCACTATTACTCAAAATTTATTTTGGATCGGGTATAATGCCACGCAAGCTTCAAACATCGTTTGAATTCCAAACACTTTTTGCTTCTTAGGTGAACTTTCAGATTATTATGTTCTTGCACGATAACCATTCGGCATATATTCCATTGGATGCTTTTGAAAGCAGCCAACTTGTTTTCTTACAAAATAAAAATACCGAAGACACTGAGTGGGAATTTTAGTATTATTTACTGTTTTTCAAAGCACATTAATTACTTCCACACAAGTACACACCTGTATGATAACAAATCACGTATATATTTACAATTTTTTTCTGATGCAATTATCTATCTATATCCCATTCCTTCCATTTCCAGATCACAAGCCGCTCTATGGCTAAATTTAGTTAAAACTTATTTATTTTAACTCGATTGTGAAGGAAGCTTGAAGCTTATCGAGTCACGCTCGAGTCCGCTTCCTGGAAAAACCAGTACTGTTGTCATATGACGAGGTACGGTCCAGACTTAAGTTGGGCTCGATCCTGCAACCTTCGGGATGAGCGGCAGACACCTTAACCATTTCGTGCAAGCCATCTTGCTAATTGAAGACTCTTGAAAGTAAAAAGACAAACACAATGTTTATTCAATAATCTATTAATCAATTGTTATAATAATCATATACATGTATATATCATATCCGAATGACCGATAGTCTCGTAAAAGTGATTAAAATCGCGGCAGGTACAGCAATGGTGGCCAGTTGCTACGGGACTAGTTTGGTAAATACTGTTTGGTTGTAAACAAACTATTTGTCAAATACTTAACAAGGGATATGCAGTTACAAATAATCAAACTTGGTCTAACCAGTATTCATATGAATGTAGAAAGCTGTCTAAATGTGAAATATTCTAAAAAGGATGGATGAAGCTTAAATTACTGTCACTACCGTGCTCGAGCTGTCAACTGGCTGCCATTATGGACCAAACCCTTATATAGGGGGGGGGTGGGGGGAAAATTTTTATCCCCCCCCGATTTTTCCCCCCCCCCCCCCCCCCCCCCCGGGGCGCGGCCCCCCCCCCCCCGTTTTGATATTGAAGCACTAATAAGATGTTCCAAGTTAATCAATTACAATACACAGTGGTTCCATTTTAGCTGAAAATAACATTAAATATACTCTAAAACTGAAACAGACATTACATAACGCTAATATAGAAACTTGTCAGCATCTTCCACACAATTAAGTGATTAAAATAGTCCCTTATATTGTACTTTGTGTAGTACTTATACCTCAAAATATGGTAATCTAATATAATGACTTACTTCATAATCCTTAAAACAACCATTCAGTTAAAATAAAACTCTGTAATGCATAATCATACATGAAATAGATAAAACAGCATTTTGGTTCAATCAATTCGCCGTGACAAAATTAGTAAACATGGCGGACATTTCAACTTCACCGCAAGTGTCATAAATGCTTGAAATGCAAAAATACAATGATACACAATCATGTGAACATAAACTGTGCTAAAAACACCAGTGTTAAGCAAAGTTATTATTACAAATGGAATTTCATAAAGCAATAACTCATTTACGTTAAAAATCAAGGTAAGCTGAGATCAAATAACAGACAACTTTCGGACAGTGTATTTCGGATAGCCATACAGTCATTACACATGTGATGTCTTCATAGACAATTGCATGGAATTATCTGTTTTACGGCCCACCACCAACAAGCCCAAAAGGGGCAAAAAAAAAAAAAAAATTTTCCAAAAAAAAATCCAAAAAAATCCCCCCAAAAAAAAAAAAAAAAAAAAAAAAAATTTTTTTTTTTTCGCTGATTAATGCAATGGAAGCGCTAAAAGGCAGTGCTCAGCAACGGCATATAAAATACAACCTTCGTAATTTTATTACATGTATCTACGTCTTACACTCCTTTACGGCCAATTATATGTACTGTATAAAAATAAGTTAAAGAATTGTTACTGATTTGATGCGATTTACTGATCAAAGGCAGCACTATTTACCAACTAGTTGCAGAGCTCAACAACGGTATACCGAGAGCCTTTAGAAAACGGCACAAGACAATGTCACACGGTTTCCCTGTCGGAAAAATACGTACATTACCTGTATCATTTTTTGTTGAAAATACATGTTATCTTTCTTAAATAAAACAGTTTTCAGTAAAATAACATAGTAAACTCATTTATCGAGCTCCGTAGATATTCGTACTTATCTGTAATGTGCATATTATTATCTTCTGTTTTCAGCGTAAGTTGATATTTACAGCGCAGTTCTAAAACCAAACTCCGTGAAAAAAACCCTGTGAAATTGAGCTCGTAAGCTATTAACTATTCTGCAATCGTTTGAAGCTGTCTGTTGTTTTTTATCTGTAACATTATCTTATCGCATGTAACATCCAATTATCAGTTTGATCTGGTCAAACTTGCACTGCTTTCCCATACAGTTTTATAGTTGTTATCAACATATTTTTCAATTAAATTATCTACGGTGTTTGGAATGTGGTATGCTAACATTGGCCATTTTGGCTTACAGCCCTTGACCAAAAAATGACATTTTGTCTTAGATATGTTATAAAAGATCTTTCGGCGTTGAAGATTACTTTTGCGAACTCTTTTTATCTCAATGAAAATGCAATCTAAGTTCTGAAATCAAAACTTTGTCTACTTTAAACTTTTAAATATGAAAGATGCATTATCAACTTCTGTGACGCGGAATGACGCATTTGACTCAACATACTTGAGTAGTTTATCTTTGCCTGTACGACAACGCACTTCAACTGACACAGATTGCTGCAACCTCAAGAGACTTTCCACAGATTTGAACCAAATGTCGTTGCATTTTAGTTGCACTTGAAACTTGACCGTTTTAAGGTTTGAAAGTGACGTGAAAGACAATTCTGAGTCCATGTATCCGCCGATACTGAGAGTTTCCAGATTTGGTATAGTCTCGATGGTTGCTTGCAGCGCGCCCCAAACTGGAAGGAGGCCATATACTAAATAATATGTCAAGTGATTATGTATAGACAGATGGCGCAGTTCTTTTGCTTCACCTGCACACTGAATGTTCTCTATCAAGATCTCAGGCTCAAGAAATCCCAAACTGTATGTCTGGAGATTACGTTTGTTTAGTTTGGTGAGAATTATTCGCGATTGATCAATGCTCACACATTGTAACTTCGTGTGGTTCGATAAATCTATTGTAATCGGATCCGGTGCATTAGGGTAAACTCCTTCTATTGGAATCGATGAACGAGCTTCTGTGTCGCACTGTGTAACGTTGGAGAATCTTACATTTACCAAATGCCTTGATTTAGTAAAGAATGCACTCAGCGACTTTGTTTGTTTCGGTGAAAGTGTGACGCGTTCTAAGATAATCTCATGCAATATGGTCATGTCTGGCAAGAGATGTTCAGCTTTAGCACATTCGTATATATTTATTCCGTTCAGTGTTAATACGATTAAAGAATCACTGGAATCGGTAAGGATTTTATGTAAAGATGTAGATCTAGTTTCGTGTGGTCGACGGAAACCTACATCTCTTATTTCCAGTCCCAGCAAATTGCCGCTTTGAGCAATATTCTCCAGGTAACTTTCGAGTTGAAAGTTGAAGAGTGCAGCCCAGTTTATTCTGACAGTTTTTATAGACGCTGAATCAATATATTGAATTAGGGAAGCTGGCAGCTTATTATCTATATTGATAGCCATAATTTTTATACACTCTTTAGGAAAGTTACTGTCATTTGAAATACATTCTTTAATACAAACGAAGACGAACTTTTGGAAGTTACCGAAGGCAGTTTCCAGGTCAGATGCAGCGTGATTGTATATGCTCTCATATATCAAGGCGCAAAATGGCGGATAGAGTCCACATAACAACATGATCACATTCGAATTTGCCAGAAACGCTTTTAGGTCGTTGGTTCTAGATACCAACTGTGAAAGCAGTGATAATGTTTCGCGTGACTGTTTGCATTTTACGGCTCCAAACAGAATATAATCACGTCGTAAATATGCTGTATTAAGCGCGCGGACTGCTATGAAGCAAGCGGCAAAGAATTCCTGAAAAGTTTTGTGAAGGAATGTTATCGTATTGTGTGGACTGACTGCTGCTGCGACTCCTTTTATGCGGTCCTCGGTAAACAGGCCAACATTAAGGGCTAACTCAATCGCGTCGTCAGAAAACCCCCCATCACTTAGACACTCTCGATCAAATACTAGTTGTGCTTGGTTTTTAGCATACAAAGTATTAAAAGCAAATTTTCCCAAGAAATATATCATTGTCTGATATTCATTACATTTGGCGTATGATTGTAGAATAGATGGCAGCGCGAAAGCATCAACTCCATCCTCAACCGCTTTCTTCTTGAGTTGTTCCATTGTTTCTAGCCTAAAACTCTTTAGCTTTCTATCACGTTGTTCTCGTATTTCTGCCCATCGAAACATTGAATCTAACATGCAAGTGAAGATCTCGCTAAAAGAGGACTGGAGTATGGTATTTTCATCGTACCAAATGCAAAGTATTTGTTGGAACATAATTGGTATTTTTGGTATATTCGTTTTCCAAAGATGTGTTCCAAGTAACTGTGCTACAAAGTCCTCAGCTTTTCTACTTCTTTCGAATTTCTTGTTTAGTCGAGCCACAACATTTTCCGTCATTTCGCGTAATGACCTATTTGAGAGACCAAGGATATGAACGTGATTATCAATATCGGAAATCTTTATATCGACAGTAGCTAACTTCAGAGGCCGTGTCGTCGTCACAACCGTGTATCTTTTCATGTGATCTCTTCTAGGCAAATCCGGATTTTCAAACGGTTTTAAATCGGATAAATCTGCTGGCGGGTTCCATTCGTCGAGACCATCAAGTAGTACCAGGCACTTCTCGTCCTCGTTTTCAAGGATTTCAGCCACAGCTGACCCCTGACCATCCGTTAATTGGTGTATTATCATATCATGTAGATGATCCCTACCCCCAGCATGGCGTAAAGACACAAACAACAAGAAATCGAAATCCTCCATGATTTTTATACCATCATCATAACCAGCTTGTTTAGTCTCGTCAGAATGTGCTACACACCATTTTCGGATCATATTCTTACAAAAGACACTCTTACCTATTCCTGCGTCACCTGAGATGTAAACATTTTTTACACGCTTGCCATCCTTTTCAAAGATATCCCTGTATGACTGAATATCTATGCTTTGATTTTGTGCTGTTCCATCGGGTTGGTCACCGCAACGTTTCATTATTGGAGTCACATATATGTCGCCGATATCTGTGTCATTCTCTGATGGCATCAGTGGTGATGCTGAGACTTTCACGTAATGTTCTGAATACAGCTTAACGAGATATGACTGTAAATCTGTAAGATAACATTTCTGTACTCTGAAGTTGCATATTCAGTTTAGCATGCCAATATTGAAACGTAGGATAGCGTCAAGAAATGTATTGATGTACTGGAGAATGAATGAATTAGTGATATAAATTAATATAAGTTGAAAAAAGGGAAGATTAGTTAAAAATCTTGAAGACACGAGAAAATCAATGAATATGTTTCGTTATGAGCAGTATAAAAATCGTTTTGAACTTGAACTTGAACTGAAATGATTCAGAGTAGAAAACAATTTCATAGATTAATAGTAATGCGACAATCATGACAATCAGCTCCCGTTTTTGAGTAAGACTTGTATTTTCAAACAGTTCTTGGATGATGAGTCTACACATATTCAATAACTCTCCTGCGTGTTCATTTTGGAACAAACACCTTTGTAAGATTTCTGCTGGTATAAATGAAATTGAACATTAATAAGATTCGTTGTAAATAAAATAGATGAATAGATATAGCCAACTGTTACCCTATCAGTTGGAAGCCATACTTAAGGGCTCCAAGTGTCGATAACTGTATCACATGCTCTACTGCTAAATGTAATGTAAAATGTTTCACACGATATATTTTAATCTTGCAACCTAATTTGACCGGGAGCTGTTTATACCTTTTTTCCTCTGTAAGTATTCTAAACGTTTGTCATGCTTGGTTCTCGTTTCTGCTAGTCTGTCAATATCTACCATTACACCAGAGAGTTGCTAAAATAAATTGAAATATGAATAGATATACATTTTGATTAAAGTGACATTATGCGCATATTACTGCACAAAGTGTATTTTTGGTGACAGTTTTATAAAAGCAATATTTGGTTGCTGTGCATTTAAATGTGTTAAATTAATGATTATGCCGCATTAGTATTTGAAGTTGGTGCTTTAGATATAAAAAATCGGACTGATAAAATGACGTTGAATGTGTCGTTGTTGATGTTGGTAGAGATTTCGGCAGGGAAGGGAAGCAACTCCTGCATGCAGTTGTTCTTTTCTTTAAATTGACTCTCCCAGTCAAATAAGAAAATCATATTTCGAAAGTTATTTTTCATACTGGTAGCGGGAAGAGTTTGGTGTATTGGGTTAAAAGTAATTGTTTTCTCTACACTTTTGTACACACACCATTTTCAGCTGGATATTTACTTGAAAAAAATGCGCATAATGTCACTTTAATAAAGCGAAAAAGTAATTGAACCGTTGACATTGCACGAGCTTATCATACATTAACATATCATACATTTGTATTAGATATATCTGGTTATAAATATAGCTTTGTTTTCCAAACCTGTTTTAAGGAGTCAACGTCTTCTGCATGCTTTTTCGACAATTCTTTAAGCTCGTTTTCTAAAATTGAAATTCGTTTGTGAATATCATCTATAGCTCGGTTAGTGTCCTTTAAGTTGTCATGCAAACCTTCAGCCATGTCATCTTGTTCCGTTTTTGTTTTCTCGCACTTCTTTTCTATTTCCTCTAGTGCTTCCAACTTTTTGGCCTCTATTGCAGAAATTGCTTCATGTATGGTTTCTGTTTCATCTTTTGTTGAAATAACAAAGTTTTCGCTTTTAAGCTGCAATAATCAAATATGAAACCACCAAAATGTTTTGCTTCTACAACATAACACTAGCATTGACCAGTGCAACACTTAACACGTATAAAGTACGAGTATATAACCTTGTACAAAAGATCACATCGTAACGCACGCTCTAATTCTGTATAATTGGTTATGGTATTTTGATTTCTATCATCTGACCTCATAAATAAAGGATATATTTATTAGAAATGTAGTTTTAAGACTAAGATAAAACCTTCCCAACGTACCATTTTCAAAAGATTAAGGGCATAAACAGAATCTGGCCGCTGAGCAAGTTCCCTTTGGTCACTGAGCAACGCTACCATATCATCAATATAATCATCCGCCTGCGATTCTTCCAGTTCCATTGTCCCTGAATGCAGAATTTCATTTCTTGCTGCTCGTATCTGAAAAACGAATGATAAATAGGAAACTAACATATGCGAGTGTGATTTGGCTGGTGAAGCACTAGCATTGTGCATTGTTTATGCATACTTCAAATATTTTATTCAGGCTACTTGCGGAAAACGTCTGAAAATATCCATGTATGAAGCGTGACAAAGCTAAAATCTACACTCTGATAAACTTGTGTCTGATAAAGTGTTTACATACGTTATCTTTAAATCGATTGTTTTATACTGAAGGAAAAATTCAAACCCCAAAACAGTGTGTTATCTTTGTATAAATAATGTATACTGTTTAATAAGGAAACATGGTCTTACCAAAAACTAATTGGAATGTAGACTTACCTTTGAAAAGGTATCCTGTCCATTTCCTGTTATGTTGCAACTGACGTGTTTGTGTGCTTCTTTGTTGTTTATGATTATATGGAGTAACCCCGAACAATCTATTTCACGGCCTGTTGTTTTCTTAGCATACCCTGCCGCATATATGTAGCACTTGCCAATTTCCCAATGGTTTTGACCCCAAGCCGTGATATCGCTATTTTTCCAATTTGGTGCCGGAGGGTTTGAGGCATGCTGCTGGACTATGCTATCATGTATAGTATCACATATGTTGTTTGGACATTTCCTTAGCCTTTTGGATGAATACATACAATTGCATTGTGTCAATCGAAGTGGACATTGTTTGTTTTTACTTTTGTTACCATGCGCATGGGATGGTAGGAGACTTTGTAAGTTACATTGACTACATTTCGGTATCGAACTAGTAAGTGCTGTTAGTATGTTTGTTTGTTGTTGTTTCAAAATGTCATCCACGAATCCGACCAGCCCTTCTTTTACATATTTCAAGCCCAGTCCCGCTTTCACCCAGTATCTGTACTTCGGATTTTTCAGATGTCTTTGATGTGACATGTCGTATATCCTGTTATTACACAATCAATAAAAGCTACATTGTAATCAGTAAAAAAACATTACATGTAACACTCCAGCAACAAACGGACAGACACAATTGTTCTTAGATTTTTTATATGTACATTGTACTTCATAGCATTAAAGTAGAATAAAACGTTTAAAATGTACGTACCAAGACCATCATAAAATCACCCGTTTAATGAAGTCGTTGAGGAAGTATCTTTTATCAGATATGATAACGTTTTCGTAATCGATATAGGTTGTTAAACTACCACACTTAACAAAACTATGTAAGTGATAACGTCTTATATACGTATCGTTTAAATATGTACAGTGCAAAACGTGTCGAGGGACAAACTATTTTCATCTTTAATTCTTTCCGCTTCATCAAAATTCCATAACAAATACTTTTTTTTATTTTCGAAGACAAATTAACCTTGTATTATTCCTCTATAATACGCGGGAACGGGGTCTAGACTTTCGTTCTAAATTGTGTCCTGTGAATTTTATGTATGATTAGAAATAACAATCTGGTACCTATATCAGAAGTATGTTATTTAGACTGCTGGTTGGAAAATATCTAACAATTACCAATATAAAGCATAAACAATGACGTTCATAAATTTTCGGATAAAAGTTTAAACTACTACTTTCTGATAAATCGATATTTTAAACGAAAAGGAAAACATTATCATCCCCTACAAGTTTTCTTGTTTTGTGATGGATATACAGGCTGATCTAAAACCTCACGGGTTAAAAAGGTCTAATGTTTGTTTCCGTACAGCGGAAGTCACAAATTATATTTAATTCAAATTGTTGTAAAAACTGTACTTTCATAATTCTGATGTCCTTTACAATATATTTTATACTTATTATTATTTTTTAATAAAGATGTGAAATTTTTTCTCATAATAAAAAGGTTAAGATCAAGGCCAGGATTTCATCGAATGTCTATACTGGGAATCAAAATGAGCTTTGTCCCAAACATAACATTTCTAAGTGGAGTAATAGACACATTTGTACCCCGAAAACATTAGCTTTATTTTCCAAAGTACATGCTTAGATTAAAAATTAACTTTGAGTGGTAAAGTCGTCAAGTTGCACGCAGGTAAGTAGTAATATTATTCTCCTGGCTTTCATAGTTTTTCCTGCCCCCAGATAGAGCAAAGTGCTTAAGTGTGATGATCCTTGATCAAAACGTTCTCCAGTTATTGAAAAGCTTCAATGGTTACTGCGACATTGGCCTTTGTCCCTGATACCACAAAAGTGGCCATTAAATGGTCAGGACCATTTTCCCTTCAAATTTTAGATCCAAATTATGTAGCGTTAATGATCAAAAACGAAATATGACGAACGAACGTCAGACAAAACAGCCCCTGACTGCCTGTCAAGCTATGCGAGCGATGTAAAAGTATTTATATAAGACTGAGGTATATGAATTAGACTAATGAAATGTAAAATATATATTGACACGCATTTGAAGCTGTCAACCTTAGATCTAGAGCAACATGTTTGACTCTGCATAGTGACTGAGATAGAAGTTGGTTTGTACCACATGATATCTTCTTTCCCTGATCAGATTGTGTATACCTACCACAGTTTCAAGGCCGAACTAGAAAATATCCCAGACGCTGACAGGAAACTTTCCATGAAACGCATCCAGCCTTAGCCCTATAAGTGTTTCCAAGCTACATCGGGACATATTTAGAGCCAAGCTGACAATATTCCATTAAGACATGTCTTCACTGTTCTGCTTGTGCCTGGAAATAAAACGGTCTTTGTTTGATTGCATGCTGAGGAAGGTGGTCACTAACATGTATGTCTTTGACTGAGTTTCCTTTAAACTGTCGCGTTAATGACACGACACCATTTTTGTATAATAAATTACATTCAATGGAGATCACACTGAAGGTTTTAAACTTGTTAATTCCCCAATGTTCTTGCCGCCAACGATGAAAATATATTTAAACATTTCTTGTATTTGGTAGTTATTTAAAATGTAGTAATTAAATACTTTGTTTCTGCTTCCCCATATTTTGTCACAGATTCGTAAACATTTTGACCCGTTAATATGTCCGCTTATATAGTAGCTGGTCTTGACAGCATCACTGACCCATGTTCGACCACTGCTCGGACAACTATGAGGTTGTCCTTGGGTAAGACACCTGATACCACATATGACTCGGGTCAAGTAGGCTATAAATAGGTACTGCTAATGAAATTCCCTGCCTCTTTGCCTAAAACGCGATGATTGATTCCATTATTTGTATCATGGCTGCCGCATATACATGTATCTATAGGAAAACAATGTACTTCATTTCTGATGATTTGCACAGTGTATGGATGCGGAACTTAATCTTAGATCTATCTATAATAGTGAACATGATCTATCTACAATAGAGAACAGTTACAATAGTGCAACAAAGCAAATTTGTCATAACACAAAATAGATAGAGTACTGTTGACTCGAATAAGTACGCCTCCTCGAAATAACGTAATTATTTTCGCAAACACTACTCTGTCAATAACATGTAGCACTGCTTGTAGTTATTCAAATAAGTATAATAAGAACAATCTTTAATAAAGAAGGTCGGTGCGATAAAGAACACGAAAAAGAGTGGTTGCTAGATTTCATTTTATCTTTATGCAGTCAGAAGGCGACAAATGTCTCAGCGTGCGAGAAATATGCATCCTGACCGAAGGTGAAGCCCAATTGTAATTTAATCCGTACCGTGACATGTGCTAATCCGTACCGTGACATGTGCTAATCCGTACCGTGACATGTGCATCAGGAAAACAAACTTAATCCTTTTTTTCTTATCAAATATGTTGATATCTACCGTTATAGTGTAATTACTCGACACTCATAATATACATTAACATTAGTTAAATATGGAGGTAAACCCATATTATGTTGATATATATGAAGCATAATATGGCAGTTGAAAGGTTATCATTTTCCGGAAGAAAGTGACCTTAATACGGCTGCACTGAAAAACAACTTGATATGGTACTGTTAATAATCGATAAATAACCCCGTAGATTTTTATATAATAAGGTCAAAAGTCAATGTCATGGTGAGAATAGACGCTAAAACATTAAACGATAGCCGATCTATTATCAACAAATCATAAAACATAATAAGAAAATTTGATCAGTACCAATTGTTTATTTCAAAGTCACTTAGTTAGATCAGAGTGGCCTAGAACACTTTAGTTTTTTCTGATTGGTAACAACAGTACCTAGCACAAGGATTTTCATAGTTGATACTACAATGTAGTATTTAAACTGTTCTCGGCTACATCTACGTTTATTTTGAGGTCACTTAGTTTAACGTTAAGGTGACAGTTACCTTTGCAATTTTGATAGTTTCTTATCAATATCTCGACAACGCTTGAACCTTTCCTCCTAAAAACGTGATGGAGATGTTGGCCAGTTTATTTACCTTTCGACTTTTGTTCTTACTTGGTTCAATCCCAAGCACAGGTGCATAGCTCCAATTAGGTTTTCCACACAAACTTTAGATACTTCAGTTTCCGCAAGAGGGCTCAACAAAAAATGTAAATTAAGATTATTTGTTTAGGGCTTAAGGAGGGGAGTACCTTATTATTTTACTAAACGTTATGCGATATAATATATTATTATATAACAATTCATAGGGAATAATAAATATAAATGTTATTCTATTACAACAACTCTTTTACTCAAATTTTCGGCATTAATGTTTTTTCAAGATATATTGTAATCACTTTTGTTATCTACAATGTACATACCGTCCATCAATATTGCTAAAGAATTGAATAAAAGAGTTTCTAAATAGAAGAACATTTCTTATTTCTTCTCGAATCTCCCTGGTCTAAAAGCAATCCACTTCACATGTATCGCACATCACGCTCACATCAATGCGACAGATCTGATATATACCCCGTTATGGTAAAAAACAAGCTTGTAAACAGTAACTTCAGCCGACCAATTACAGTTTAACATTATTTCGCCAAGTCAAATGCAGACTAAAATTTTGAGGCTTTAGGAAACCTACCATTTATGTTATAGTGGGCGTGAAAAATGAAAATCAACTCTTTTTCAAATGTTGCCCAAAAGCTGTTTGAGAGGGACAGGAAATAATCTTACGAAGAAAATGAATATCAATATAAGTATGTTTACTTCTAAAAGTTAAATATTTTACAGTCATTTTTGTTCACCGTATGCTTAACCTTCCGCCTACATGTTCAGACCAATTCTTCTGTGTGATAATATAACTAATACATGTCTGCATGGTGCTATGGGATATTTATATCTTGTTATTCTTTTATGTTTATTTCGGATTAAGAATGATGTAGAGTGAATGATAAACTGGACAACTTTTATTGCTATTCAATAAGTGACGTTGATTAATTCGAAGCAATAATAAAGATAAAAATCCCAGTTATTGATTTTTGATTTCGATGAACACTAGACAAAAGCCTTACCGGGTCAGTTTAGTTTCGTGTTCACCGATTTCAAAAGCCAATAATTGTATCTTTTTCTTCCGTGTGCAGGACAGGAATCCAGATCCGGGATGTACTTTGTCCTCAATTGAGTTGTTGACAGTCACTTATCGCAAGCATATACAGTTAAAAACGTTCCGGTGCAGTATCAACAGATTCAAACTATGTGTACCCGTTGAGCTGTCTACGACGAGGACAGAGAAGGAGCCGCTACCGTAGCATGAAGAGCAGCCCTTAAGTCCTCGAACTCTAGAATGTCCATGGTAGTGGTAGTGGAAAGTCTGTTCCAGTCTTGTAAGCCGTGACTTTGGTAAATGGGAGGAATAGCCTTTGGGAGCGTCAGGTCCTTCCATCGTTGACCTTGTCGATATGTGATGCCTAAGGGATGTCCACCAAACTGTGGTGGTCTTGCAGAGCGTTGTCAATCGTAGTAATCTGGGTTGGTCTTGTAGTGGTTGTCAGCTAAGTCAGTTGACCATTGCTATGACACATCCCGGAGTCCCGTCTTTGTAGTTGCTGCAGATGTAGAGGGCTGCTCAACGCTGGATATTGTCAAGGCGGATGATGTCTTCCGCTTTGAAGTGATCCAAAGATAAAGCTGTGCAATCTATTGTTGGTCTATGTATATATACCGGTATAAACATTAAACGTTATTTGACATACTATAACGACATTTGATATCATGTTAAAAAATTATGTAATGTATTGTTACATACAGAAATATAATGAATTATTACATACTTTCATATAACCCTGTTCACTTTGCTTAAGAGTGGTCCTAACGATCAGCTGTACGGACTATTTTATCAGTTTACAAACATTTGTTTTCTTCAGTTTTACAATGACTAAAGATTATGGGAACACTGCTGTGCGTGCCCGTTAATATTTTTGTTTTCTTTGCATTTGTTTTGCAGATATGTAACCGAACATATTTATTATAGGTCATTTATGTTTGCCGCCAAAGTAGTTTATTTCAATACTCGACGGTTTTTGTTTCTTTTAAATTGCACGGCCACAGTTTTTAATATATATTTACTTTATATATTTTACTTTGTCCTTTTTGGTCTAATGGGTGTATGATTTAATTATTATAATAATCTTTGCAATGATTAATAGTTTTAATACACAGGTGCAGGTACAATAATTAACTGAAATAAAACTGCATGTACCGAATGTTTTTTCTGTGTTTTTTTCTGTCTAAGTCTAAATATCTTTTTAATGTTTTGAGATATTCTACTAATTCATTTTTTAATTATTTTATTGAAATTTTAAACTTTTAGATAAAATAAGAAATAATATTGAAATTAGTATAAACTGTAGAAGTATGGTAGCATTTTTAAAGCATGTTCTATCTTTTCATTCGTTCTTTCAGTGTTACGGCAATATTTTTCAAGCTTTTTATTAAAACCTCTGTTAGTCAGCGTTTTCTCATCTCTTCTCAAACTGTGTATGAAAGCTTAAAGTTTAATCTTAAATACTTTGAGTATCACACGACATGATACAAAAACAATATACAACAACAAAATAAGCCCTGATACACGCATTTTTTCCTGACAAGTCAAGTTAGTACAAGATTCTTATTATAAATACAATGTATGTGCATGATGTGTGTGTTGGAAAAACAATTTATGAAAGTATTTGGATATCAGTAGTAACTGTATCTTTAAGGTTTCATACATGATAGCTTATTTTTACTGCTTCTACACGCAGTATGGCCAGTGCACAATACTGTGACAAAATTCTCTTTTTAATGATTATTGTGGTTGACAGTTTCAGTCTATGACAGTGTAGATCTACTATATATTAAAATCAAAGACCATTTGACATGGGTAATTATAAGTTGCAAATGCAAAATGTAAACATTTATGTAGATCTACTACATTTCTTGTGTTTTGAAAGTTTAAACCTTTTTCATTTAGATAAAAGGCTATAATCAACATATAATTACACTAATATTTTCAGTGCAAGATCCATGCGCACCATCATTGTTTGATTATGCCAAGCAGATTTTTAAACATACCATGCTAGGCATTTGAAACTGTATCATAAATGTGTATACTAAGTTGTGATCATAAATGATCTTATTAATCAACAATTGGACCAATACTGTCTGTATTTAACTCAGTTTCCTAAGTTTCATATATACAAATACATATACATGCATACATAATAGTACACTATTTGATTTATCTGTATCAATAAATTAACAGGCTTTCCCTCTCAAAAACTCCAAGGATGTTCCAGTGGTCTGGATTGCATGATCATACGGTTAGAGACAGTTCTGCATATGTTTCACATATTTCAAGAACATTGTTTTGACAGTGTTAAATGACAGTTTGTAAACATTTCAACTATAGTATTTACATTTGGTATGCATACACAAATTATTCCAGAAATCATAAACTTACTATCATTAAATATAATTGTAATAATTGATATTATTTTTTTATATTCAATAAAGCTTATCAAGTTACTTATTGTAACTAAAGATAATGTTCCTTGGGAAGGGTCATGAATGGCACATTCATGCAATCTGCAGTACAGATTTAAGCAACTTGGAAGCTAAACACACACAATTTCTTCAACCTAGTCTGCATAAGGTAATCTGAATTAACCTATATTAATATTTTGCATTTTAACTAAATATTACATCAGTAAAGTACCATATGGCAAGCTTACTGAGTGGACACTGGACAGGGAGGAAAAGTAACACTAATCTACTCTGAATTTGGTGTGTACTGTGTAGTTTCAGGTGCGATGGGAAGAGTACAATGCTTAAAAGATATTGCTTCTACTGTACATGTGTCTTAAAAAGAGTAGCAATGTTCATGGAGCTGTAGATAATCTGCACCACTTCAAAAGTAACCACAGGTCTACAAAGGAAACTTCAAACTACTGCCATGACTTTAGAAAAACATTAATTCAGATGACAGTGTCAGTACCAGAAATTGTATTTGTATGCAAAGAAATTGTGATAGAACTATTCTGATTTAAATTTTTCTTCTTGTTGGCGCCGCCGATGACGGCGGCGGCCTATTATGGAATAGTTTTTCCGGAAGTACATGCTAGGAGCGGTTATTAGAATGCGAAGAAAAATGGTTTTAACTGTATGCTAAAATAATACGAAATAGACATTAAAATATTGATTATCACATTTCCTTCTTTTAAAACGTAATTGTTTACTTGTAATGTTCCTTTTCATATCTTTTTAGAAAAATACGAAAACGTAAAACAACTTCTCTCCTTATCGTTTTGCAAAATTATAATATCGCTTTTTTTACCACGTGCTTTAGTCAGTCTCCGTGGTGTAGTGGGTAGCTGATGACCGCCTAATTTTACGAGTGGAGTTCAAATCCTGGTCTACCCAATTTTTTATAATAACTTTTCTTCCTTTTTTTTCAGCTTTAAAACCACCATGATTTTAAATGTTTTCTGCAAATATTCATAAAATTTTTCATTCAAATCAAACTAATAATGATTGCTTATCAAAAGCTAATTTTAGCTATTTAACGCCACACATGTACAAAACTATTTTCGGCGCCCTTTGATGCTTTGCATCAATGGTATTCTTGTCTTGTTTTGGACTAATACGAAACATAGGTATAACACTTGAAATGTAAACCAACTAGTAGGTAAAACTAGAATAAGTGATTAATTTTTACTGGTAGACCATTGGATTTTAGAGCACTACTTGGCATTACGAATTTTGTTCACTCTAGTATGAAAACTTTTGTATGCCTTTATAGTTAACAGAGTCATTTAATGATTATTTCCGCCTAATAATTTTGAAACCTATTTTATTGCTTAAAAATCAAATTGTTCTAAATCAAACAACCATTTTTTTTAAATTTCAAGTAACTGGTTTCAATGAATGTGATAGATATTAGCAAAGGAATGGTTTTGGGTAGTTGTTGTCCCTTTTTAAACAAATTCGAAATTTTTGAATAGACAACACAATTTTTTATTTGGACAGAGTATTACTTTTCTTGAGATTTCTACAAAGTAAACTTGGCACTCAGATGTATATATTGTTAATCTGCTTTAAACTTCAATTAAATGAAGAATGCATTCTTAGAACTTTAGTATCCGTGTATGTTGCTTAAAGATGAAAACAAAATACTTAAAAGTCATAGGTGTGATACAGACACTACACAATAGACCTCGAAATTGCATTTGTTTTCTGCTTTAATAGTCTTTTCAGGAGATGTCATGAAACTAAATAGAGCAAGAAAATATAACTAAGGTGGCTGCAACGGGACTGTTCTTCAGCATTAAAAAGCTATCAAATTTTCATACATCAATTTTGAATTAATTGTTCTTAATTAAGGTCAGTCTCTTAGTATTTTATGGTTGCGTTGCCATGGTAACCATATTTGTATTAATAAATTTAAAGATAAACCACAAAAAATATTACTATGCCAATGCCAATTATTCTAGAAGTATAAATGATTGATTAAATTAAATGTCTTTTTTAAAATATATTGATCACTTTCAACAGTAATAGTACTGGAAGTAAATGCGTTTGTTAAGATATTGGTCCAAATGTAATGGATACTTCATTATTGGCACATGAAGCGAAAGAATAATTGTTTATTAAGGATTTTACTTACACTTGTACACAATAACTGCAATATAAATTGAATTTGTAAGCTATTTCTGTAGAAAACAATGAATTTTGTTATGTTTTTTCCTGTTTTGTTTTGTTTCAATGGCAACCTTTTATCTAAAATAATTTTTAAGGAATTGATAGTAACATAAGTACATCATTTCTTTGCACGAACATATTAGAATACTAATTCAGTTATTTCAAAAAAGTATTTCTTTGCATTATTTTCTTTATTGTGAGTGATTTACACAAAAACAGTTGAAATGTGACAAAGTTCCGATTTTCAGATACTGGTCCTTATCTAAAGGATAATTCATTTTTTATGTACAGAGAGCAAATGAATAATTGTTTATGGAGTAATCTGCTTAATTTTGTACAGTTAGCACAATATGAAATTGAACTTAGAAGCCGTTCCATGGGAATCAAATGATTTTGTAAGTTTTTCACTAATTGTCGCCATGGCAACCATTTAATATACGGAATAATATTTAAGGAATTGATGCAAAATATAACCGCATCATTTCTCTGCATAAACTATTGCTTCAGATTAAATCTTTATATTAAGAATTATCCAGTCATGTTTCCTCACTGAAATGTAAATGATGCAACTGAATAAATATCTAAATATTTCAACTTTTGCTTCGCCTTTATAAATATACAAATATTATGAAAAATGACTCAAACGCTACTATTTTGTTGCTATGTTGTTTATTAAAACCTCCCATAAACACTTGAAAATGACAAAAAGAACTATGTATTCTGATTCTACACATATTTCTGTAGAAGAAAATGGTGATAACTCAATTTTGACAAGAAATGTTATATCGTGGTCAAATATTTGCCTGGCTGTTTAAAGACACCTTACAACATTTACCGTGCCGTCGGAACGTCAAGAACATCGTCCATGTGCAGTGTGACGTCATAAGTGACGTTATTAAACGACAGAAAGACGAAAAGTCAAGGAAATAGACAAAATCGTCATTTCAATCGAGTAGTTGAAGATGTTTCACTACGTCGCCCACGGTGTCATTTACATCAGTTATGTAAAATTAACCAATCGTTCAGGCATTAAATTATCATTTTGAGTGAAGCGTAGAAAAGCTTTCAATTAAAAAAAGATAGATAACATCTGCAGAACGTTACTCGGCGTGTCACTCTAAAACGCGAGAAATAATAAAAAGCATATCAACCGCCCAGCTATTTTTTAACGTCGACTCAGCTCTCACAAAGCATATACATTTTATTCGTGTGATGTCTTAAATCATAATCATTTTTGAGGCAATAACATGTGGTCTTTAGCATGTATGCATGTCTCTCTCCATTGTAACAAATCTCGACACTAAAAATGAGCGTCTTGTTGGAAAACTGAGTATTCATTTTCCCCAGACTACCCTTCTTTCAAAATATATTTTCGTCAACTGTCGGGTGTACGAAGATTTAAATTAAAATGGGCGTCCTAATTGAAAGCATGCCTGTTGTTCTTAAAACAAATTGTCAAATGAGAATTCTAATTTTGTCATTGTTTTCTTTATCAAATATACATTTGCTTGTGAGATATATTATAGCTTCTACAAATAGGTTATAGGTGATATAGGCATTTTCTTTAAAAATGAATGTAAACAGTTAAAACGTGCATGAGCATTACAATGTCAGTTTGAGGCTTAATAGACTTTCAGTGGTCCGCTTTCAAATGAATTTTCCATGTTATGTATTAACAGGGAGTTTCGCTTTATAATGTAATAAATTGATATAAAGAGAATATTAGGCTACTGTCTTTTGAGAATATCACATGTTGTCAAAAAGCAGTTGACTAATATTCTATTTATCATGCAAATCTTCATATTGTATATTTTTGACACTTTTAGGGGCATAAAATAGAATAAATACGGTATTTATAAAAGAAAATGATTTCAAATTACTACATGTGCCTCGAAAAATAGTTCTACAAAGGACAAAACATATAAAAACGACATTAATATAGCTTTATAATTACCTTAATGAGATTATTTATAAATGTTTTTCTGTTCTAATGTTACAGTAATGATATTGTTTGGCAAACAAAATATTTGCAAAGACACACGCAAGAATTTCCAAGTAAAACACTGACATTTCAAAAATGGCGGCGTGGGCTCAATACCACTGGGGTAATCTAATTGTAAACAAACGAGGAACTTGAGAGTTGATGAGTGAAAAGTGAGCGGTTTAAAGACAGTTTTCAACTTTTGATAGGTAGCTGATAGGTTTCAGGCCATTTCAACCACGCATTAAGAACTTACTGTAAAAACTGGATAGTGATACAAAAAATGAAAATCAACTTTTTCTCAAATTTTGCCTCAAAATTGCTGTAGATGGATAGCAAATGATTTAACTAAGAAAATGAATGCCAAGAACCCTATGTTTATTTCAAAAATAAAAATTCTACAGGGGATTTTCAATTTTTATGGTGCCTTGCTGTTCGTTTTAAATAATGCAATTTATCTATTTGGGCTGTAATGTTATGCAATAACTACATCACTATTAATGATTTGTTAACAAAATACAAAAATGATAGGATAAATGAAATGTTTTGATTACTTTTTCTCTGTGATTGCACTTGAGGAGTCTTGCTTGTTGAACTGGAAGTAGTCCGGCATGTGGGCGTGGTTACAAAGTGTTATCACGTCAGTGACGTGATATCATTTTAAAATATCGGACGGGTGTTATCGGTCAGATTTAATGCTAGTTGCATGATAAATACGTGTACTGGGCACTATTAATTACATGTGAAGTTTTTATCTTAGTTTTAGGACTTTGATGTAAAGATCTGGCATGCAAGGCGTGTTGATACTTTATCAATTCTCTTTAACTTTAAATAACATTTTTTTGTCGTTATCTGCCTAAAATATTTTTGGACCTGTCAAATTTTTTGATTAGGCCACACCAAATTAATTTCTTGGTCATCGGAATAAATCCTAAAAAGATGGGAGCGAGCGAGCTCAATTCAACCATTTTTGGAGCGGGCGAAGAGCGATTTGGTAAAAAAATTTAAATATTCCTCACAAAAACTAATATTCACTGTCAAAACAGATAAAATAAACTTGGAAATAGATAAAAGAGCCACAGAGACCTTAAATATAAATTGCCAAAAAGGTACAGACCACAAAGTGACTCCTATATACACCGGTACTAAGTTTGCAGGGGTATAATAAAGTGTTTCTTGCAAGAAAAATTTTAATTCATTTAAAAAGACCATATTTTGTTTTCTTACAGTATACATGTACAGCTCTTACAACAAGTGTTTTCAAAGAGTAACAAATTATTATCATTTAAAAAACCATCAGACTAATGTGTATTTCAATTTTTGCCCAAACACTTTGTCATGAAACCCATTTGTTAGTCAATTTTTGCCCAAACACTTTGTCATGAAACCCATTTGTTAGTCATAACCCACAGAACAACTTCTTTAGTTGAGTCAAGGCATATGCTCTTTCACTGCACTTCTTACTGACCATTAGTGTTTTGACTAGAGATAATTGTTCAATTTCACAATGCTAAAAACTTGCTAGTTTCTTGATTTTTTCCTTGCCCAAGTTTTAGCCTCAGCACCATTATCATGACACTTTTTACACAGAGGGCGCACTGTTGAAAATTTGGTAAACAAGTCTTCCATGTACAGATGTACGAATCACTATCACCCAGAAGTTCATCTTCAGTGCCACAGTAACAACAGTAAAGAGAAATGAATAAGCCTTAACAAAAATGTCTTAAAATGTTTTCGAATTGTTTGTCTGGACAGCAACTCGTCTTCCACCGACGCTACCCTGATTTATGTTAACAATTAAAATTTTCGGGTGCATAAAATGACCAAATGATTCATCTTTACCGAAAACAACTTTGTTTGAAAAGATAATGTAGGATTTATAACTTAAGTATTAAATAAATGAAGGAATTTGTATGTAATGAATATTTGTTTGTTTTGATAAGTTGCATCAATTACAAAATCTGGAGTGCTAAATTAAGTTTTCGGTCTGCAATTGTATCTGTTTTTCGATCTTTTTACTTGATTTGTAATACAATATTTACAAATTTCTTCATTTAAACTGTAAGTTATATACTCTTTTAAAAAATAAGTTGTTTTCGGTCTTCATAAACTGTTTTTCGGTCTTTTTCGTTTTTTGGGTCTTTTCCGGTCATTCTATGCATCGAAAATTTTCATACTGTACTGGTTTGCTGCCATTATACAAATAAAATAGTGGGAACATGTTCTGCTGGAGTTTTAATTGAATTGTAGGTTTTAAAGTACTAAATTTACGAATTCGCCGCGATAAAAAGGCCCGCTTTGAATTTTTGGTCTTGGTTTATAAAATTGATGCCAACGGAAGCTCAAATTGAACAATAATGGAGCGGGAAATCCGTTGACCAAGTTATTAATTTGGTGTGGCCTTAATGATGGATAGGTAATTCCCGGGAAGAAATGAAAACGTGCAGATTGGTTTAAATAATAATGACACATTCTATTTTGGGAGGGCGATGTAGGCGAAAGTACGCCGTATGCAAATTTCAAGAAAATTATGCATTTTATTTCATACATATCCGGGTTAATATTGATATTCACATGCGTCAATGTTTAGTTTTGCAAATGCATGTGATTGTTTCAATATCCTGGTACGCACATTTGAATTTTGTGTGCTCGATTAATTCCTTTAGTCAAAAGGTTCTCGCATGAACAATCCTTCAACGTAAGCAGTTTTATACCTCCATGACTACCTCCTTGTTCAAAACGGTTCAAAGCCTTGCTACCAACTATGGCTATGTGAGAAAATTAGCAGGTAACAAAACAAATCATCTTCCGCAAGTCAACATTGTTTTGTAAATTCATAGTCTGTACTTCTTTTGAAAACTGATCAAGCTTATTCGCTTGTTTATTTTGAGTGTTTTGATACATGTTGATACAGTTTGTGAAATACACAGTGAACATGACTGATTCACCGAGGGTCTTTGTTAAGTGAATAACTATTGTCAAGCATTTTCGATTAGGGTGAATCGCGACTTGAAGCATGTTTTTTGGTTAATTTTATAAAAAAATATTTTAGTTTGATTACGAAGAAAGCATCCGTAGCTTTTTAACAGGCAGTCAAGATTTAATCAAGGCAAACTTTCAATTCATTTATTTAAAGTCGACTCAAAGTTAAATACACGTGTTATCGACTTAGGGCCCCCGGGTATATATCATTGGAAACATACGGCAGAAAAAGTGCCAACCGCTATATCAGCTGACAATCGATAAGTATTGGGGATTAGAAGTTAACGGAAACAACTACAGTTCGGTAGTATCCGTAAATAACGGACAGGGTCATAAATCATTGATTATCGATTGTACTTGAATATTGCCTAAGGGAGATATTGAACTTGACATGTTACTTTTGTGCGTAAAGGGGATAATCTTCTGCTTAAATTTTACCATTTCTACCAGAAGATAAAGAACATTCAACAGTTTCATTCACTTTACTCGTAATTAATGATAATAATAATAATAATAATAATAATAATAATAATAATAATAATAATAATAGTAGTAGTAGTAGTAGTAATAAAAGGAACAGTATATAGTATTCCTGATAATAATAATAATAATAATAATAATAATAATAATAATAATAATGATAATAATGATTTAACTAGAGAGCACTTTTTCATTACAGTCACATGTTCAGTTATTAAGGAGTTTAATGTAAAAAAACGGATGTAGAAAATAGAATTCATTGGAAGTAATTGTTGACAATAGTCACAGATTAATCCAAAAGCTACAACATTCGTGAATTTTGACATGATAATGGAAATGAATCTAGTGTGCACTTGATTTTTCTTATTCGGCGGATCCCTTAACACGTGCGGAATGTTTGCTCGTGAGAATTGTTGAAAATTGTAGACCTACAATTTTCAAGTACAGACGCACACGGCAAATATGTTGCAAAAGCATGCGTAAGTACTGGTTCCATAAGGACACAGACTGTGAGACACCTCTTTGGAGGCATTCGTCACTTATGAGGGACAGCTCTTGTTTTGAAATATCATTGAAAAAATACTGCGCTATATTTCAAACATGTACTTACGATTAATAAAATTCAAATTGGAAATGTTTTTGGTACAAATAAAGGTCATTTCCGCTGGTAAGACATCTTTCTTGGTAAAATTAGAGTTACATTTAATTGTGCTACTGAGTCTTTTACATCATTTGAGAGATATCTTTCCATTTTTGAAAGATATCTCTCACAGTTACAGACATATCTCTCTAAAGTTAAGACATATCTCTGTATTTTAAATAGATGACTCGTTTCATAGATATCTTTTGATGTTGGAGAGATATCTCTTTACGGTTAAGAGATATATCTACTACACTGAGAGATATCTCTTTAGTATTGTGAAATATCTTTAAAAAATTTAGATATCTTTATGATAGACATCTCCTTATTTACAGAGATATTTTTTAATTTAATAAATATATCCCCTTTGTTATAATAAGAAAATAATCTCTTTTTTATTAAATAGTAAATTGGCTTGCCATAATGACTCGCCTTCAGTTATAACTTTAGTTAAATTAACAGCTCAAAACCAGCAAAACATAGCTAATTCAATATTACTTTAAAACCATCTTAACATAGATGAAAATAAAGATATTGCAAGAGTTATGATGCATTTTGATTAAATATGGATAGATGGCAGACATGGATATGTGCAGATTAGTTTAAATAATAATGATACATTCTATTTTGGGAAGGTTACGTAGGCGAAAGTACACTCTTAGCAAACCCCAAGAAAACGATGCATTTTATTTCATACATATCCTGATTAATATTGATAACAACATTCGTCATGTCTCTTTCTTTGCAAATGCATGTGATTGTATCAGTTAGATAGCCTTGTACACAAATTTATATATTATGTGCTCTTACAAGAAAAAGAAGATTAATTGCCAATAGTCACAGAGTAATCCAAAAGCTACAACATTCGTGAATTTTGACATGATAATGGAAATTATGGAGGAACCTGGAGGGCCGTTTTGAGTTATGATTTGTGAGTTTTGACTTGCAACTTATGACTTGTGACTAATGACTTGTGAGTGATTATAAGGGACCTGGAGGGCCGTTTTGAGTTATGATTTGTGAGTTTTGACTTGCAACTTGTGAGTTTTGACTTGCAACTTATGACTTGTGACTAATGACTTGTGAGTTACCGAGGACTTGGCTGAATTCAATTTGTTAAAGGGCGTTAGTATCGAACAATAGTAACAAATCATAACTCAAAACGGCCCTCCAGGTTCCTCATAGGAAATGAATCTAGTGTGAACTTGATTTTTCTTATTGGGCTGATCCCTTTACACGTGCGTAATGTTTGCTCGTGAGAATTGTTGAAAATTGTAGACCTACAATTTTCAAGTACAGACGCACACGGCAAATATGTTGCAAAAGCATGCTGTGCTTTTAAAACGTAAATGGGCGACCGCGTTAAATAGTACGTCGACTTGTAAGGTTTTGTCGAGTTTAAGTTAAAATTTTAGATATTGTACAATGTAACAGTACCTCACTTCCGTTTATATTCATTTTGTACTTCCATTTCACATCAGCAAGCCCCGGACGCAGTGTTTAATTTGTGGATCAATTGTATTAATCATTATTGTAGAAATAGAAATTATGTCTAAGGATAGTTTCATGACTATGAAATATTCTCGTGAGTCTTGATAAAGTGGCTAAGATTCAAACTCCACGATTGGGCTTTTCTGGTCCGTACATATGGTGTATCTGAATGATGTCACGTATAATTAATAGTAATCTGGTTTACGTGAGCATGTGTCGATCATGAGCTAGAATTGGCTGTCTATCGCATAATTATGATTTTACGACTTTAAATGAGGTTTTTGTTTACTCAAGCATTAATTGTGGTTATCATTGTGAATAAAATTGAATAGAATTAAAAAGAATTGAATCCATGATGTCAAACCGAACATGGTAAAGTAGACCTTTCCCACGTTAATTCAGCATAAAGTAAACACTTAAAACATAAGCCATGTGTTCTGGTATGAGATAATAAATGCAGATGTAGAATATGTACTATACCACGACGAATCATGTTCAATACGATAGGAAGCATGTCAAGGGTAGGGAGAGGGACGGAGATGTGATCGTCTCCGCAAACACGTTATTTATTCTATAATTACAGTTGAATTTTGTGTCGCTAAAAGTCGCTATATTTTATTTTTCAAGACGCTGTAAGTCAAAGACATTATGTGAATGTTTTTTTGCTGATATGGTATGATTTTTGTGACACTTCGGTCTACACTAAACGGAAATCTGTTAATTGATAATAATAACTGGTAAAACGTATCAGGCCCTTAGAAAGTATTTTGATTGGAGGACACACCATATAAATTTCGAATACTGGAGCCACAATCAAAATTTTCTTACATTTAAAAAACTGGAAAATTGGGACAACTTTGGGGAGGGGTATGCAAACGAACAAAACGTAAAACAAACGATATATCTTTGATAGTTTCGATTTTGTATATCAAATGAGTGTGCAGATGAAAACAGCAATTCCCGCTTAATCGTTTTCCTGCCAGTGGCATGTAATCACAGGTTTAACCGTAGAGCATTTAAATCACACAGTGTTCTGTGCATTTCCCACAAGTTTCACTTTAGATACATTGAATTTCTTTTTATGGTATTCTTCGGCGTTGTTTATTCTGATGGGTAGAACTAACCACTTTTTTGAATTTTAAAGAACAAAAAATGAGTAGCATTGAATAATACCGCAAAGGGGGATTTTCCTAACACGATAATTATAGTTTGTATCGATTTATATTGCATTTGGCAAATGTTCATTGACTGCTTGTGGTTCAGGAAGTTTCTCTGAAATATATATATATAAAAGAGGCTTTTCTAACAAGGATAATTAGTATAATTATCTAATTATATGCTTGGAAGAGTAAACATCGTAAGTGTTTTCTTTTAGTTTCTTTTTTCCATTTATTTGGAGTGAATTAGCGCTTGAGTAAACTTGGTTTGCTTATAATTCTATTTCACTGACTTTAGTATACAATATATG
>JAFMSR010000008.1:41804127-41806627 GCA_022818135.1 Saxidomus purpurata | reverse complement strand
AACACACGAACAGCAGCACCAGTACCAGCACCAGCAGCACCAGCAGCAACAGCAATCCAAGACAGAGGCAAATACACAGCCTTAGCCTGAGACCCGGTCCGAGGCCCGGCCTGAGGCACAGTCCAAGAATACACCACACCCCTTGTTTGAGATAGAGCCACGTACAAGCCGCAAGTCTCAAAAGTTCAAAACCTAGAGACAAGTGTATGATGTTATGTTCAAGAAATACAGTCGTCCGTTTGAGATCACACACGTCCTACAGCCGTGGCTATAATCCTGTCGCATTTCACATTAGTTTAACTACGTCTACGCACCTTTCTTTCTGACAAAAAACTGATACATGTGTCGATACATCAAGTGGAAGAATCCATTATAGAATTACCGCTTAAATTAGGGGTGTCATTAGTACGCTACCGTCGTTAGTACATGCGCTTAAATTGCGTCTTGGGTAGATCGTATTTTCGAGGTAAGAAAAAATTCAGTGGATTCAAAATTACTAGTGATTTGACAATTTTGTCAATAGCTTTGAAGGAAACGGAGATACGGCATTTTTGAAGCATAGGTTGCACGCAATTCAAGATCACTATAAAATACCTGTGTTACTCAATTATAATTGTTAATAGGTTTTGCCGTAAAACCAATCTTCTTCACCATAGTTTGAAACTGTAGACTCGAGGTTTCTTACGAGGTCACAAGAAGGTTTCTGAATTCCGAACACAACATTATACTACCGAGTGACCTGTGTATTTGTAATATTTACAGTCCGTTGCAAAAAAACCCGAAACAGTCTGAAGTCGCTACAATCCGTCGTGATGTTGTTTATATTGGAGAAAATACATATATCAGAGGGTAGTATTCCTGGGATGGTTCAGGGGCAGGGGCCATTACTTTGTGAATGATTCAAGGATATCTCTAGCTGTGATTATCTTTTAAAATCGCTACCGCAAGTTCATAAATTATTATAAATGCATTACATGTATGTTCCCGGAACCTTACGCTAAAAGTAGTTTACACACTTTTGAGTACATATTGAATTAATTGTCTTCATGTGTATGACAATATTTGTACATGTTGATACAATTTAGTGCTTCAAGATATAACGAATTATAGTATTTGCTGCTAAATTACAGTTATAACTGCAGTAACATATGCCATCCTACATCATTGGTGATCATTCGGATATTTTTTTCATAAAAAGGCCTTAGTCATGATTCACATCGTCCTGACTATGTTTTGCCAAAATTATCAGTATTTGAATACTAGATCGTTACGTATTTCGCAGCACTTGTTATTTATTCGAACACTCTAGTGTCGTATTCTTTTGACAAATCCAATGCCTTTATTATATGCCTGCCGAAATCTTTACTTGTTCATAAGTGAAAATACTGAGATAAATCAAATTCCCAGTATCTATTTCCAGTATACATCTAATGCAATCCCGAAAGTGAACATGGAACTTTTCCAATGTGCATTGTGGTTTTACTTTCACAGCCTATAAGGGCTGGGGTGTTGAGTAACAGAAAAAATGCAAATCAATGAAAAAATTGGACATGAAACGAAATACATGACAGACGGGTAATTTTATCTGGTATACAATTTGTTCATTTTATTTACATGTACACGTTTTATACATGATGAAACTATGGAAATTCGTCTCGCAATACAAAAAATCATGTGACAGCGTACATAAAATCACAGCGGGACGATAACTATATAATTATGTTTACTTTACGTTTTGGTGTAAAACATACAATGAATGAAAAAGAAAATATATTTTAACGAATTTCATTACGGGAAAACGAAACGACAAACTATGTGTGCTTAAAAACTGAATACTTTTAACAGAAATGTACATGTCGTCAGTGTGACCGCTACATGTATTGTCGCGTGTCAACTTTTCGGTGTCAGTCGTTATTATGATAGTAATTTGTATTACAGTTCTAAAGCATATGCAACTTGGTGAAATCACAAAAAGTTCACGGAATTATTCCTGTATGTTATAAAATGTATACACGAGTAGATCAACAAAAAAAAAAAAAAAAAACAAAAAACAACAGAAGAATAACTTTTGAACTCATTCGATCACATTCCGGGGAGCTGTATAATCTCGGGAAAATTTCTGTAGACACTCAACGATGTAACACTTCTTTTTGCATAAATGATGTCTGTTCACACCATGCTCGTAAAACATGCCTGCACAGATCTATTTAAATATGTCCATTTTACATTGACACCATCAGAATGGGATTGTAATATGTATCGTTCGTTTTGATTCGTGCGAGTCACGGAAATTACCTGAATATCCGTTTGTTACGAATTTTGTTAAACAACAACATCAAGGCTTTACTATGGACGATAAACAGCATTTAGATGTACATGCATTTATTTAATTACTTTTTTTTAAAAGCAACTCATAAAGGTCGGGTAGTACACTTACTGACGTTGTATTTATCGATCGATAGCTGGCTACTGAGGTATATGGTACACCCCTATTTTTTAG
>JAFMSR010000008.1:41766652-41803627 GCA_022818135.1 Saxidomus purpurata | reverse complement strand
AAATACACTTCTGTATTCGTACATCAATGAGTTTAAAAGTCTGCCTGCCAACTTTATCTAAGTTGACTTAAAATGGATTAATTGAAAGTTCACCTTGACTAAATCTTGACTGACAGCTCAAAGGCTACGGATACTTTCTTTGTAATCAAACTTAAATATTCTTTATAAAATCAAATCAAAATCATGCCTTAAGTCGCGATTCAACCTTATCGAAAATGTTTGGCAATATTTATTCATTTGAATAAAACACTCGGTAAATCAGGCAAGTATGATGTTCACCGTGTATTTCACAAACTATAACATAAAGGCTTGTTTCACATTATTTTTTCACGTAGTCATAGTACAAAATGTATGTAGGAAGGCTTTTAACCGTTTTGAACTAGGAACAAGGAAGACAGCGTGCAGGTATACAAACTGCTTACGTTGAAGGGTTGTTCATGTGAGAACCAATAAATCGAGCACATAAAATTCAATTTGCGTAGTACTACCTGGATATCTTATTGATACAATCGCATTCATTTGCAAATATAAACAATTTTCACCCGGATACGATTGTATGAAATGCTTGCAATTTTTTTAAAATCTTCCACCAGCGTACTTTCGCCTACACATCCGTCCCAAACTAGAATGTGTTATTTAAACTAATCTGCACGTTTTCATCTCTGCCCGAGAATTACCCATCCATTATTAGTCAACACATTTGACAGGACCAAAACATGGCTAATAGTTAATATTTCATGCAGCCACGACAAAAAAAAGATTCTTATTTCTAGTTATAAAGAATAAATAAAGTACCATTACGCCTTGCATGTCGGATTTGTGGACGATATTTTTAAACAAAACAAACAAACATACTAACATCACTAGATAGTTCGATATCGAAATGCAGTCAATGTAAGTTACAAAGAATGTTACCAACCCATTCACAGGGTAGCACACACAAAAAACAATGTCCACTTCGATTGACATAATGCAATTGTCTGTATTCACCCAAAAGGCTCAGGAAATGTCGAAACAACATCTGTGTTACTATACGTGACAGCATAGTCCATCAACATGCCTCAAACCCTCTGGAACAAAATTGGAAATACAGAAATATCACGGACTGGGGTCACAACAATTTGGAAATTGGAAAGTGCTACATACATGCGGCAGGGTATGCTTAGAAAACAACAGGTCGTGAAATAGATTGTCCGGGGTAACTCCATATTCACTTAAGATCATTTCACTTTAACAATTTACTTATCGAAGAGTATAAATTTTATATACAGAGATAACACACTGTTTCGGGTTTGAATTTGTCCTTCAGTTTAAAACAATCGATTAAAATATAGTGTTCGTTTTCACTGTTATAAGAGACAAGTCTATTAGTATACATTTTAGCTTTGTGACGCTTTATATCAGGATGTTTATGTCTCCTACCACTAATTGCTGCAGTGAGATATTGATTTGATGATGACTGTCTTTCCGCCCGTCCTCACAAAGTTTGTCCGCGCAACTCCTCCTACACACCTTGATCAATTTAATTGAAATTTGGTAGAAATGCTGAGTACCAAGTGTAGTTGTCCAAATCGTCAGGATCCTTCATATTGTGTATGAGTTATGGGACTTTAAAAATGTTTTGCGTACTTAGATGGCATCTTGATTTTCAGTAACATCTTTGCTGCGCTTCTTTTCCTATACCCTTGCTGGACAACATGAAACTTTTTCAGAACCGTTAGTGCGATGTCTAGCTGTGCATATTATATGGGATCACTTACTTAAGGTGAAAGTTACAGAGATTTAAAAATAGAAAGCCAAAACAATTGTGTAGTTTCATATTTGATTGTTATAGCTTAAAAACGAAGACTTTGGTTTTTCAACAAAAGATGAAACAGAACTCATGCAAGAAGCAAATTCTGCAATAGAGCCCAAACAGTTTGAAGCAATAAAGGAAATAAGAAAGAAATGCAAAAAAGCTAAAACTGAACTCGGTGAAATGGCTAAAGGTTTGCATTACCACTTAAAGGACATTAACCGAGCTATAGATGATGCACAAAATAATTTTATTTATAATATTACAGCTAACAGAATTGTCGAAAAAAAATTCAGAAGGCTTAGACTCCTTGAAAAAAGGCTTGGAAAACAAAAACTATATAACCAGATATTTCTAATAAAAATGTATAATATGTTAATGTATGATAAACTCGTACAATGTCAGCGGTTCAATTCACTTACTTATTTGCTTTATTAATATGTGTACCAATGAATTAAGTCAATTTATTGTAGCAACTCTCTGATGTGACGGCAGATATTGAGAGACTAGTACAAACAAGAGCCAATCATAAGAAACGTTTACAAAACATACAGCGGAAAAAAGGAATTAAAATCTCCAAGGCGAAGAGGTTCCAAGATTAAAGTCATTCTTTAATAAATATTAATATCCAGCTGAAAGGTACAAATGTAACAGTTATATTAATATATTCGTTACTGAAATGTTACTTACATCTCATCTCATTTGTCTTCTATTTCATTTCTATCAGCGAAACTCTTACAAAAATGTATCTGAGAGTTACTAAATATATGTTTACTCGTCATCCAAGGCCTATTTGAAACACGCAAGTCCTCATTAATTACGTGGGCTGATTGTTATGATAATGAATATCACTCTGCCATTCGCTTCCCTTTCCTGATAATTTACTAACTAGCCATAAGCATTATCCTTATTACCAACAGGTCCCTTTCTCGTGATATATTTGAAAAGCAGGAATAAGTAAGAGTGCCTTTTGAAAGAATATGGTCCGAAGATGGTGTAAAGCACGTTCTGATGAAATCAAACAAGCTGGTTATGATTATTGTATTACATGCTAATTCGATGATTGTACAAAATAGATTGGTTAGATATTGTTTATCGACCCAACACACCGGCACCAGAGTACTGAGCTGCCTTGTAATTTTAATAAAATACCCCCATTTTACCTAATAATGCCATTTCATGAAAAATACACAAACATTATCAATAAGTCTTTTACAGACAAAAACAAACAAAAACAACCCCTTATACACTGTACTATATTATTCACGTGACTGAATATGAACACTTTTAATTTTTCTTATAGGTATGAAACCTACAAATACAAACGTAGTTCCTATTAAGATATAGCGCCATTTCTTCTGTGTGTAAGAGCCACTTTTATGGCAGATTTTTTTGATGTTCAATCGTTATAGGGACCCACTACATGTGATGTAAATCCATATTACAGGTTTCTTTGACCAAATCTGAAGTGTTGTTTACAGAACATGTTCAAGTCACTTGACCAGGACTTTCTTGCATCATGTTTAACATGCTGTTATTTCGCTATTTTTTGCTTGTACAAAGATAGATCTTCAAAATAAGGATAGCCATGCAAGACGTGAACCTATAGTTCAGACCGTATAGACAGTGGCGTAGTGATGAGATGCCTAACTGGTACGAAAGGTGCCATGGGTTCGGAATTCTTCCCATATGGTTATTTTTTAGATGTTATTTATTACAGGATGGTTATTGTTTATTAATTCGGGGCACTGTTTTATGCAGCATTTTTAATGATTCGTTGTTGATTGTCTTAGCTTTTCCTATTGCGGGCTATTTTGTTGTTCTATATATGCAGGACGACGGAGAAAAATATCCAAATAGTCATTAAAAATCTTGAAAATCCCATGCTCAAAGAAGACAAAACTGTTTAAGTTTAATGAAACTATTATATTAAAATCAATTCGATTAAAATAAATAACACGAAAATCAAGCAAGACCCGAACTTACAAACGCAGGATTAGTAGTCAAATGCCTCATCAATTACGCCATTTTGAAAAGCGATCAAACCTCTAAAATTTGCATACAACTCTTCATCTTGGGAATCCCTTTCATAGGCGGTCGGACGTTATTTATGTATCGCAGATTTTCAAGCGGAGTTTTGATGTATAATCGTTTAAATTTGCGGAATAATACGTTCTATTTGTTGATGTCGAGGACGAAAATTTATGAAAGTAAAAGCTTATTTGTCACTCTTTCGAATTGCTAATACGTCCGTTCCTTTGCCGAATCGACACATCTTTTTTGAGTCCTAGAGTGAAGAACAAAAAGTTATTGAAGGGATGAATTGGGCCGTATTTGTGTCGCATTTTCCCAATGTTTTACCAAAAAACAATCTGCTGGAGTTTCTTTGAAAGTGTTTTGTCAAAATATTGATATATCAATTGTTCTGTCATGGTTTCCACGTTTCAAAAAGAAAAGCCGCTATTGCAGTTTTTTCCACTTGAAGTAAGTTTTCATGTATAATGGGCCTGTAAGATGGTTCAAGCACAAATTGACGTTTGCAGCGCATGTTTGGTCTGTAAGCTTGAACACATATCTATTCATTCCCATCAACGCTTATCAAATAAAAAGAATTTGCATGTAAGCTCCAAAAATGTCTTAAATACCAAACACGTTTTGATTCTCAAGTGAGCTCATATGGTCATCCTGGAGCTCTTTATTGCCCATGCGGCTTATCACATTGGATGCTTTTAAAGCAGCTTACTAATTTTAATTAAGTAATATATGATAAAACTTGAAGTGGTTGTTACTTAAATGTAATATAATAAGGTGGGGCTGATAGCTATTCTGCTGAAATTAGAATATTGAAGTTGTTTGAAATGTTTGTTGACTGGTAAATGAAAGAAACACATGCATTAATTTTTTCATATGCTTTATACAAAACATATCGGTGTTCCTTTCAGTGTTATTTACATGTAATAGTTTATGTTAATTAATTTATGATGTTCCCTTCCGTGTCATTGAATACTTTGTATTAATTCGAAATGGCGGCGAAGGTGCTATAGGCATCATTCCACAGTAATTTGCCCTTGGTAGACCACAATACGGAAGCAGTTATACGATATATAGTACTAGTGTTTGATGCTGGATATGTTTGTAATTTTTGAATGGAAGATATAGGATAAAGGGCATTTATTGGCAGAGGAAACTAGCATGAAAATGACAATTTATTGAAGCTTTTATGTCAGAAAATATTACTTGACTGCTTGTTTACAGAAATGATTTTGGATGGTTCCGACCATTTTCAGAAATTATTCATACTCATGAACTAAGACCTAAAATAGTGAAGAAAATTCCGAAGAGCAAAAAGTAAGAAGGAAATTAACTAAAACTAGGCATTTTGGAAATAATTTATTATTTTAAATGTGAATAATGTAATAAAAGTTTTAAAGGTCCATATACAGTTTGAAACTGGCTTCTAAAACTTAACAAAAGCCGTGGAGTATTTCCCTATTTGAAATACTGCTGTAGAAAACGAGTGAATGTTTGTGTATTTCCTTAGATTGACCTGGGTGGTCTTTTTGTCCTACTTTGGCTTTATTGCATGTTGTAAACAGTCAGAAATATTCGATGCACATCATTGGAAGTAAAGTTCTTTCAGCTTTTAATCAAATTAGGCATACTTAATCATGCACAACTTATTTACAGCCTCTCTCTGGGAGACTTCTGGACCATGACAAAGATATTTGAAAACTGGAAAACCTACTTTCGTTTTTGAAAAGGCAAAATATAAATTTATTAATTCTCAAATTGTCAACACAATATTGTCACATTCAATGCAGTATGTCACTGTTTTCCTTCTGAGAAGACGCCTATTACAATGCCATGATTAATTTGATTTGGTCTTAGTAATGGACAAATGATTTGTTTTTCTGTTTTTATTTATTTGCTGGCACTTAAGCAACAGGCAGATTTTCTTGCCGGACCATGCCGGGCGGATGAATGGATACTATAATAAGGATAAAAATAGCATATTGTAAGATTTGTTTCTTTTCGTAAGGTTTATAACACAAATCGACGTTTATCTATCGTAATACCGGCGAGCCGGCAACAATAGAGTAAAGCTTAAATGCAATTGAACCGTAAATAGCAGCTTAATAGCGAGGTGTATATAATGTTGAGGTAATAACGCTGTTGTAATTGTTAATTGTTTACTAAAACTCGTCAAAAACATGTGTTCTTTCAACAGATAATCCTACCATGCTTACAAGGCTGCCGGATTTGTCTCCCTTATTTAACCTTATTTAATATCTGTTTCTTAACTAGATAATAAGACAAGCTAACTTCAACGATAAAACGTCAGATCTGTCAATTTTAAAGGGATCAATCCATTACGCTGAATATTGGGTGTATAAACTGGTTAATTTATTAAATATTAGCAGTTATTCGAAATTCTATAAATCAGTGGTCTAATCTGTGTGAACGTTAGGCTAGTCCAGTAGATCCATGATCAAATTGATCGATGTCATACTTGGTTAATGCACGGTATGTATACACTAGTTAAATCTCGTTTTTGGGGCGAGTTGGAAAAATGAGTACGTTGTCATTTCAATAGACAAGCTGATTCGAAACGTTGTCAACTCGACATATTTTCCGCCTGAATTCATGCAAAGTCGACAGATCACAAACACCATATCGAATTTGTTGAGAAGCCTGTGTTGTAACCAAACAAGCAAGAGCACCGCTAGTGGATGCCTGACGCTCGTCTGATTTCATCCTTCTAAGTTTATTTATCACCATTTTTTAAGTAACAGTGTCCTTGACCTTGGCCCCAGAACACAATCCCAAAAAATAACTAGACACTAAGTTTGGTCACAATAATTCAACTGCAACTAAAGATGTTTTTTTTTCCCATTTCTATTTTTAGAAAAAAACCTGGACTTTAACCCCATGAGCCCCAAACACAATCCCACTAAATTAAAAAGTCTTTATTCATATGTATTACACATTTAATAATTTAAAGTTACATTATGTCAATTGTAAGTAAAGATATTGAACATGTAACACGGCTTTGTCCAAGGAACAATATAAACAAAGACATTGAGTTCAATTTCATATTTACTATATTAGCATCTAGGTGTAGAGACTGCAGTTTATAAAACCACCTCAAACTGTTACACAGTTTACACAGTTAATTCATTCACAATCACCACAGTTAATGGTAATACTAAATAACCATCTGTCATAGATATTAAACAACTCTTCATGACATAAACCAATGCCACATCAAACCATGAACACATCATAACCGTGAACACATTACATAAATCATCTTCACATCACATCATTAAGAAACCATCGTCTCATCACTACATCGTTAGATTAACAATCGTCACTTTAAAATAGGCTCTGCAATTATACAAAACAGAACACAATTTATTAAGGACCGAGTTACGGTGCTCCCTCAAAATAATATACTGTGACTCTTAGTTTATAACATGGTTTTTAACTAGTCAGTCTCTACTTACTCTATTTACACATAAGTCTCTAAATTACATGAAATATAACAAATATGTCATCAATTATTATGTAAACACATTAAGGAATAAGACACATAGTAATCAGTCAGCATTGTGGTCATGATTAACAGGTTCAACTGTAACAAAGGCTTTCACTCTTATAAAACAATAGAAAATGGCAACACTTAGATCTATGGGATCTCTGCCCTAAACACCAGGGTATTACCAAAACTGTACTCTACATGGCTCCACACTGGCTTACTCCACACTGACTCACTCCACACTGGCTCACTGTGATGTTAAATGCTGTAAACAATGCAATGATTCATGCAAAGTGTCAAATTATAAACAAGGAACGCAGATCAATCTGACTGCTTACTTTCAGATAAAATAAAGGTCAAACTAAACGCGTAAACTGCAAATCATCAATTCAGCCATTGCACAATACCTTACTACTATAATACACACCAAAGACAGATGAAATCTTCCTCCAAGAAAGCCAAACTGACCACTAAACAAAGAACTGCAGAATAACCCGCCAATGTACAAATCCATGCTTTATACACATAACTCGTGACGTCACATACAACTGAGTAAACCCGTGACTGATTATGTGATAACAGAATGGAAGACAAGTAATAGATAAAAACCGGTCAACACGGTAATGAACCGTACAAAGTAATAGGAATGAGACAATAAGTAGGCGTCGGTCGACTAAAAGGGAATATGGTCAAAAATGACCCTGTTACAAACATATTACTGTTTTTTTCTATTTTTAGTTAGTGACCTTGACAATGACCCCAGGAGCCCCAAAACCCAGCCCTTTCTTCTTAAATACCTACTACAAACAAAAGTTAGTTACATTATGTCAACAGTAACTAAATATATTATATATAATACAGTTTTCCTATTTTTAGTAACAGTTACCTTGATCCCAGGAGCCCTTAAGTACAATCCAATTTAAGATATTCATAAATATTTCTTATACACTAAGTTTGGTTGCATTATGTTGACTGTTACAAATATTGTGTGTGTGAAACTTTCTAATTTTAGAAGGGGCAATAATCCAGCCAAATACTTATGTTACTTGTAAAATTCTTCATTTACACTATTGTACATTTGATAGTGAACAGGTATTCCAAAGTTTGAAAGTGATAGCTTTGATAGTTTGCATGTAAGTGACCCAAGCACATAACTTAAAAAATCAAACTAGCTAAAAATTACAAAGTCCAAAAATACTAAAATACCGCCCCCCCCCCCCTCCCCTTCCAAATGTGTGACTCAAAAACCCGTTGGATATATTGAAGTGCATTATCCATTTATTGTCTGTGAAAAATCTTTGAAATCAATCTAACAAAAATTGAAGAAGCTATGTCCAATTTTCAAAATCAACCAAAATCCATCAAAATTCATGCTTTTTACCCAAAATTGAACTCAGCATCTTTAGGGTACAATGTGAAGAAGGGTATTAGATGAACAAGTTCCCCAAGTTTCAAAGTAATAGCTTTGATAGTTTCCATATTAGTGACCTAAACGCAAAACTTAACCGACGACGACAATCAAGTGACGACAATAGCTCGTATTTTTTTAAAAAATCAAACGAGCTAAACATAATTATGTTTTTAATTGTTTTCATCCGTACATTCATCCATTTAACGATGACAGGTGGTGCCAGTGTTACGGAGATAGAGGTAAATTTATTAGGACTTTAAATCCGTATCCCATTGTATTAAATTATCACAATGCAACCAGTAGGTCCTGTCCAAGGAACAGCAATTTCACTTTTATTTTCCGTTTGAGAATGCAAACATTTTCGCTTCATTAGACATTTTGTAGTGGCCCGAACATTGGTTTCTTCGTTTCATGCAAGTATACAGTAATGCCATCCTTTTTCACGTGATACGATATTGTGCTTTACAATATTCTGTTTCTTTTTGTTGGACATTATAGTCACCGACTTTTTTACTTTGTTCCAGTCATTTGTCACAGGGTGAGAAAAATGTGCAGCCAGACCGGGGCTCGAACCCGGGGCCTTTCGCTTACAGGGCGAATGCTCTACCGACTGAGCTACCGGGCCGCTTACACATATTTTCCCCAACTGTGAACTAAGTCCGAACTGTGAAATACTCCCCCACCATATTGAAATTCGTCCTCGAATTTCCTACGAATTAAGAGAACAAGGTAAACATGATCTCGAAGTATATATCCAGTCACAGTCCCATGTTGGGCACCAAATGTACCGGGCGAATGCTCTACCGACTGAGCTACCGGGCCGCTTACACATATTCTCCCCAATTGTGAACTAAGTCCGAACTGTGACATACTCCCCCACCATATTGAAATTCGTCCTCGAATTTCCTACGGGTTAAGAGAACAAGGTAAACATGATCTCGAAGTATATATCCAGTCACAGTCCCATGTTGGGCACCAAATGTACCGGGCGAATGCTCTACCGACTGAGCTACCGGGCCGCTTACACATAGTCTCCCCAACTGTGAACTAAGTCCGAACTGTGACACATTGCGTACAGAATACGACGAGGCATTACACTCAACTCTCGAACGAATAAATATTTAGATTATCACACAGTTGATATCCTGTTCTTTTGCACTTTAACCTTCCGTTCGAAACCGTAAACATGTGTGTTTGTAGTAGCGCCCTAGTATAGGTTTCATCATTTAATATATATGTATAGTAGTACACATGTATTAACTGACAGCCTTTTCCACGTGATACGACTTTATGCTTTGTAATACTTGTTCTGTTGGACATTGTAGTCACGCATATAGATACTTTTAAAAAGTCATTTAATGGACAGAGGGAAAACGGACAGAAATGGATTCAAGTCTGAACTCTCTCAATATGTGATGAAATTGAATAAATTGAAAATTTATATTCCGGAGTGTTTATTTTAATTCAAATGCATATCTTTTAATTTTCTGTTGTCCTAAGAAAACAGTTTTCAGAAACATAAAATCAAGATGTATGCTGTCATTAACTGAAGGAACCTTTGTTCGGTAGTTACTATAAACCGTTTAATGAAGCAAACATATTTACCACAAAAGTACAATTCTTGTATCTTTAGAAGCGATCTGCGGTAAACTGGTGAGTATATGCTGATAGCTTAAAACATTGGATCAAATGAGCAATGGCTCCGCCTCCACTTCTTAGCGCCACCTCCGCAATATTGGCGCAACCTCGTTTTATAAAACAGGTAAGTGTTAGGGTGAAACCATCAACACTCAACTGTTATTTTGCTACCTGAACAGGCGTCTCAAAAAAGGTGCCTTTGAACTCTATTCTTCACATGAATTCAGACGAAACATATGTCAAAATGTCGACTTTCATTTTGAATTGGCCTGGCATGACAACTTTTGAACTTACGTCTGTATTTGAAAGATTTTTCCCTCTCAGGAGACAAAATGGGACATCGTTTACAAAATGTTGTGATTTAAGCTAATTCACAAAATAACGAGACGTATAAAACTAACAACGGATCGATGGAGTCACCTTCGTCGTCGGCGTTGATTCAAGTTTTTACATTATGCCAATATCTTAAACAGTATCTATATACCAGATATTTACTTTTAACTTGACAAACGTGATTCATAGCTGTGACTAGTTACACAACTGTCTAAACGATATTTAAGAGTTATGCTTACTCAAGTACAGGTAAAAGCTTTTTCTTGGAATTTGTCTTTTCCACACAAGTAAAGAAACTTTAAGTCTTTAAGGCCATCATTCAAGGCATCTGATGAAATTCTACTAACTCCAACGTGTCTTGAGACAAAGTCATCTCCCATTTAGACTCATCTCAAAGCTTTCTTAAAACAAGCTCATATTCTAACAAGCAATAAACTTTTAAGATTCTTTGAAATATTAAAAGAGTTTTGAGTTACATTATTTAAGATCACAGAGCAATGACTGTAACTTTTAAGGTAGTGCCTGAAAAAAGCTAGGATTTCATTAAAAAAGCTAGGAGTAGTCCTATATACCAAAACATACCTTGTTACATTGTATGCATTGTATGCACTATTCCATGCTTGAGGGAACAGTCATTGATTTCTGATATTTGCAATCAAATTTGTTTTGTGTTCTTATACATATGTATGTGCTGTGATAGAAGGTCATACAATAATGGCCATACAATTGTAACAAGTAACGTTAAAAAAATCGGTGACACCGTTCCCTCAAGCAGGGTACAATGTATAAAATGCAATACCGGTAAATATATTTGGGTACAGGTGGTCTTCTCCCTCCAGCTCTAGGCGAATACACAGTTGCATTGTATGAATTTAAAGTATGAATGTATATTATACATATTTGTTAACAGTTACATAGTTCAATTTTTAATAGGAATGTACATAATTGATAGAGACAAGTTTAGAATAACTGACAACATATGCATAGACTAGGATGCTAAATTCAAATGCTTCGAAATAAGGACGAATATTCTTAAAGAAAGTAATAAGACTTAGCTATGTAACTATTCTATTTCATGTTTTGCGGTCGTTCATTGAAATATAACGGTGGATTATAACATGCTTCACACAGTGATATTATCACTACCTTTTATCCGAATTAATGTAAATAAAGTATACAGAGCGTAATGAATGCTAGACACCAAACTACGCTGACGTCATGAGTGACATTTCCCGTAATTTTCGACATTTTATTGAAACAAACTAAACATAGTAGTCTAAGAGTTTTAAATAAACAGAGAAATTGTTGATTTCGATGTAATATCACGTTGATTTCAAATTTGGTGCAAACTAGTTGCAATTATAACGCGATATTGCACCGAACACAACATTCATGAAACAGTCATTATCATATCATCTCGAAAACTTGTAGCTAAGTATTAAAACGTTACTTTGAATGTGCGTACTTAGAATCTGTGATCATTTTGTCTTACAAAACTTGTCTGCTTTACAGTATAGATCAAGTTCACGGTGGGGAATCGCATGATCAAAATAATCTCTAAACAAAGGTACATCAATGTAAAAATGTTAGAAAATAGCTGTAAATTAAAAATATAGCCTATCTTATGGCAAAATAACAGCATAATAGAACTACACAGGTCTCAATCACAGTCACCTTCTTATTGTGTTAAACACTTCAAAAATAAATTATGTCAGTTTCTCGAAATGTTCAGCACAAGGTATTAATGAAGGTGACTATGATTGAGACCTGTGTAGTTCTATAATACTTTTATTTTGCCATAAGATAGGCTACATTTAACATTTACAGCTAAACGGCTTTCATTTTTATCTAACCTTTTTCTGAGATCTACTTTTGTTTAGAGATCATTTTGATCACGTGATTCCCCGCCGTGAAGTTATGAGCCCGTAGAAAGAACGATGACAACATAGATCAAAAATGATAATGAATGTTAAATGTAACAGTCTTCGGACACTATTTATCCCCGGGAACTCCAGTTAATTAAAACTAACAATTTGGATACTGGTGCTTCATTTTTAGATTTACATCTCTCTATTTATAACAATATTATACATACCAAAATTTATGACAAGAGGGATGATTTTAATTTTAATTTTGTAAATTTCCCCCATTTGGATGGGGATGTACCTCATGCTACATCTTATGGGGTATACATTTCTCAGTTAATTCGGTTTGCCAGAGCGTGTAGTCATGTTGAGGATTTCAATGAACGTAATCAATATATTACAAATAAACTTCTTCAACAGGGCTACCGTTATTACAAATTGCGTAAATATTTTGCTAAATTTTACTATCGTAATTCTGATTTGGTTTTGAAATTCAATAGTAATCTAAAGACTCTTCTGCGAGAAGGTATTTCAAAACCCGATTTTTATGGGGATGTGGTTTACAAACTTCGTAAGATTTTGGGTCATGGCAATTTTCCAACTGTATTTGCTAAAATTATAAAACGTTTTGTTAAAAGAGGTTACGACCCAACTGTTTTGAGACACACCGCATGTTTGGTGTTCAACCCGTTTACAGTTGGACGCTATGCTTCCCTCTTTGATTGTGTCTGCCGGAAGAGGGGGAGGACTCTGTGATGGGCAGTTTTTAAATCCCACTGGGACGAAACTGTTTTGATTTCTGTCCTCTGGCCTGTTTCGTCGGGCCCTTAAGGGTGTTTCTCTTGGTGCTCTGCCTTCTGCAAATGCATTGAGTACATACGTTTTTTGGTTCTCAAGGTTTGCCTTTTTTATATATTTATACACGAGCATTTTTGTGTTTTACATACCATGCCTTTTGTTTCCATTGCGTGTGTTAGAGATTCACCTAGCAGGGATTACTTTTATTTACACTGTCCTGTGACTTTGGAACATGGTGGGGGTAAGAGTGAGGTTGGGTGCGCACCATAAACCGGTTTAAGCTCCCCAGTGGTGTTTTTGCCACTGACCGTTCCAAGGCGGTGCCCCACTGTGTTCCGTTAATTGTTCGTTTTGTCCTCGTGTGTTTGCTTTGTATGCTTGTGTGTGTTGGTAGTGTATGTTTGTGTGTGTACATGATTGTGTGTGTGTGTGCGTGTGTGTGTGTGTGTGTGTGTGTGTGTGTGTGTGTTGGTGGTGTGCACTTCTGGGTGCTGTGGGGCTCGTTTTGGGGAGGCTGCGTTTTTGGTACGTGGCATTCCCTGTTTGATATTATTTTTGTTTTTATTGACAATGTAAACCATTTGAAATCTTACACCTAAGAAATGGTCTGGTGTATTGATTTCTAAAAGCATAAAAGAAAAGAGCATACAAACGTAATCTGATATTGTCTGCACATGTGTAGAAGCAATACGTTAAGTTTAAAATCAACAATCTTAAAATTATGCATACTTCCTCAGACACTTCGTCAATCTTCCGCAATAGGCAAACATGTTCTTCACCATCCGTGGGTTTATCAATTTGATATCCCTGTCAAGTATGTAACTTTATATGTCAAATATGGGCAATATAACACTGCTGACTCATTTTGATAATGTGGGCAAAATAACAGTGTTGATTCGTTTTAAAAGGGAACAAAAGATGATGCTACATGTAACATTCATTTTATAACATATAAAAATCTGATATATTTTATAGTTTTACGCATGTATATCCCTGCGAATGAAATACTAATTTCTTAAGTGGTAAGGAACGCATAACCGAATGTAACGGTAGCAGGTTGTTTTGATTAATTTTCATGTCTACATCCATTTCAAATTGTTGAAATAAATACCTCATCTTCAAACCTGTCGACAATTCCAACTACTTGACCATTTTTGTCTTTAATTATTATTTTTTCTTCGTCACCATTTCCGTGCACTTCAGTCTTAAATTTGTCCTCCTTGAAGTATAAGTACAAATCTTTCTATTCCAAACATCCCAAAATCCAGTACTCTTACTTTAGATAGTTTAAAAAGTCATATACGATCACTAACATTAATAAGAAAAAGTAACTGTGTCTCTTGGGTGAAAATGTGATATAATTTTATTAAGCAGTGGCATTTACAACCCGTAAGCAGCAGCAATAGACGTGTAACATTGACTGCCAAGCATGTGGGCTAACAAAAAGTGTGCAATTGCCTCAACTGTTACTAAATGCATTTAAAAAATGTTCCGTCAACATACATTAATATACAACTTTTATCATTTATAGGTATTCTAATATCCACTGACTTCGAGTATACATGTACTGCTTAGACAAATGTACACAGGTGAATGGCAGGTTGAATAAACGCATTATTGTCTTAATTCAGTCAGATAACTCGTGTACTGTCATGCGAAGATATACTTTCTAGTCAATAATTCATTCCAAACAGACACACTTTCAATGTCAATGGCGACTGCTTCCTCTCCCATTCTATCATCCCGTGTAACTACTACTAGCAACAGTTTTAAAAGTATATCCAACCAGAGCTTTTTATACAATTGATCAAAACAACAATAATTATTGTCAAAGTTGCTGCATTATAAACTCTAGTTACCTGTGTTTCGTCACCGACAGCTCCGTTTAGGAACATTCCCAGAACTAAGAATGTACAAGCGACTCTATACATGAACTTCATCTTTGTTAAGGATTAGCTGTTCTGAACAGATAACAAAAGTATAAACCTTGTTTTGACTGTTTATATCAAATGCAAATATCAACTGTTTGTTTTGGTCTTCTATACACATCATTTATGCCGGGTTCTTCATCAAATTCTGTAAAGCGCCATGCTATTGGCAGATATTTTTAACTCGTTCAATACTGACTATGGACAGGGTTTCGGAGTTATAGTAACGTATCAAAAGTGATTAATTAAATGAAGTCAACTATAAGTTATTAGAGTTTGAAATCCATCTATACCGGCCCGTAGTTCTATTACATTTTTGAATGTATGTAATTTGCGCGACGAAGGATCCCGACACAATTTGAATAAAATCGATACGTAACCACTACAAACTACAAACCAAATGTCTCACCTTTATGCCTCGCATATTGGTTTTATACTTTTACTCATAAAGTGTATAGTTATATGTAATTCAAGTGATCTCCAAAGCGGGGTCAACTTTGACTTCAGGGATAAGTATGTCTTTTATTTCTGTAAAACAAACAGGTGACTCCGAACGGGGCCAATATTAATCCTGGGTGCATGACTTCAATAGCCTCGACAGAAGACAACTATAAAATGATACAAACTATATAACTACATGTCCATGTAAGCTATAGGCTTTAGAGTTTTGAATTTTTTTAAGTTTTACTATATATTTCTTTGTAAACCATTGGGCTCGATTTGAACAAACTTGACTGAGGACCACAACGCAATGCTACACACCAGTTATCTGCGCTATGTATGGTCATAGTTTTACAAGTCAAAATGTAAACATTTGGATCTCAGTTTACACACAACGCAGTCAAATTTCAAATACCCTTTGACATTTGTGAGGATGCGAGTTTTTAATGTGGCTTGAAATCGCATACTATCACATTTCAATCTTTTTGTACATATATTTTGTGACGAAAGTGGGAATTTGTTTCATGTATATGCAACATGTTCCAATATGATCAAAATCAATGATAACGATTCTCAATCTGTTTCCGAAAGGAGAATATAATTTTCCCAAAGCGCGGTAAACACATGTTCCAGGCACGTCGGCTCAAAGTCAAGGTCTTGGTTGATAGTAAATAATTGAGTCTGCGATTTGGTAAAAACTTCGTGTCCGCTGTATATGTCCTTACCTCATTCAAAGTTTTTTTTTTGAAATTTTATCTAAATGTTCATCTCATCGAGGATACGTTCAGAATGAAGAAGATCACATTTTTCTAAATGTGAATAAAAAAAGGATCCTACTCGTTACATATGTCATTTTCCGCACAACACAGTGACTGTCACATTTCCTGTGAAATGTGTGACTATTTTGCACACATAAGTTTTGGACAAACACAATGTGAGAAGAAAATATGATCTCGGAAAAATATAGTCTTATAAAGCTCTATACATTGCGGTTTCTGACGAGAAGACTTTTGTAATTTTACATGTAATTCTCGTTAAAGCATGTGGCCCTGGGCGTGGCAAATGTTAGGCGCAAAACTTGAACAAACTTTCTAGAGTACCACAAAACAATGCCAAATGCCAAATAGCTGAGACATTTGGTAGACCTCCATACATAAAACACTTCTGCCAAGCTTCATCAACATTGGTCAAGTGATTCAAGAGCAGATGTTATTGCAGAAAATTATGTACGGACGACATTCGACGGAGTACCGGAATATTATTCAGAATATGGCCTGTCATTATATTACTAAAACCAGGTTTCTTTATACACGAACAGGTTATGTTAATATATTATTTTTGTTTCGGTCCTCTTTTCAGCGTTTTATTGTTTCCCCATCAAGACTATATCAATTAGCATGTGAACAAATTGTGTGCTTTCTCAATATTTTCATCTACGTAAAATTTTCAGTTTCAAAGTTTTAATTAAAGATGGATCATCTTAAACCAACAGCAATTTAAATAACCTCAAAGCAATTAAATACTAAACAGTGTCATAAATCCTATTGTTGAAGCGAATCGTGAATGAACATTATAGAATATGTGTCATTCAAAAATTCAAAATTCCACTGCAAATGCATTATTATTTAGTGCATGTATAACTTAGCTCTATGCTGAAAGGTTTCAAATTTCGTTGTTGTTTTTTTTTACTAAATATTGTTTAGGTTTTGTAATAATTGTATTTAATTTTACTAATATTTTATTCTTAAACTTGTTGCGTCCAGCGGGGACAATTTTGTACCCATGGACATTATCTGAACAAACTTGATATCAATGTGACATGTGCATATATATATATATGTCTCAGTAAAACATTTAATTCAAAGGGTATGATTTGAAAATACCTGATAGAGTGCTACAACATAAAGCAACGTGTTTTTGTTTAGAAAAAGGAGATTTTACCGTATAAAACTAGAGTTCAGCATGGAAAAGTCTTTAACAGCTTTCAATTGATAGATCTCTATGCTTGAACCATCGATGCCATGCTACATCAACAACTGTCAAGGGGTTTAAGATGAGTGTCGTTTGAAGAAAATGGTTTACGGACGACGTACGCCAGATGGTCAATGGCCATGATAGCTTACTATGTCATGCACTTGTTTCTAGATTTTGCAATTGATTTTACTGTTTAAGGTGACCACCAATTTTTTGTATGCTTAAAAAAAACCTTTATGTCTGATTGATACTGCCACAAAATAGAATACTACCAAAGTTATACATGCATTCGTGATTTATCAGTCTGTAAAGCAGTCTTCAAACTACTGTAGTAACGTTCCTTTTACAATCAAATACAAAAACTGAAACTCACGCTATTTTGTTACGTTCATTTTCGTTTCTGTTTTAATAAAATAAAATATGTATCATATAAGCGTAGTTCTTGTATTAGTTGTTTTCGTTTTAAGCATCATAGTGGTCAAAATACTGTGTGGCAATTTTGAGGGTAATAATTCAGTTTTTTTTTATGTCCAGGATTTGGATTTCCGTTGACATTGTAATACACTTTTGTAATTGCATTTATAAATGCGAGTATACACGCTCATAGTTTCAATTTAAATACAAATACTATTATTTCGATATTGACTGAAATAAAAACAAACCATTGATTTTTTGTTTTGTACGGTTTAAGTGTCCTATTGTTTCCATCCGAAGATAACTTGGTTTAGTGACATAAGACACAATTTCATTTTTCATATGTCCAAGAATTAGTGCGTATTATACACACAGATGGGACAATTTTTCGCAGCATGAAAGGAATGTAAAATCGGCGAAATTCAGTCAAATTATTGCAATTTCCTTTTTCCTGTTTGAAGAGCTTTTATCGGGTGGGCCTTAAAGTCGATTTCCGGTACCGGTATACCTGATTTTCTTGAAAGACATGTCAACATGTTTTATATCATTGGAAAACTGATTTAACGCAAAAATTAATTCATTAATTCCAATTCTGGTTAGAAGTCAAAATGATTAAAATCGCAAGCACATAACTTGCGCTACTTTTCTAAATGTTTAAGCGGCAACATGCCCTTTCGAAAATCCGTCACTGAGTACGAGCACATTGAGTTCGTGCAAACGAAGTTAAACTGTACTAGTATTCACACTTCAGTATCACATAGATATAATTGTTTGCCTTTGTACATACAAATATCCTCGAATATTGATACCCACGTCCGTGAAATAGCCATGATAGATGACATGAATTAAAATCAAACAAAGTTTACTCAAGCAATAATCGACTCCATGGAAAAAAACTCATTTAAAAAGAAGGCCACAGGGCATAAATAAAGATGTTCTTCTTTAAAAATATTTGTTATTCAAATTTTTTGCAAGGTTGCCTTTTTCAAGAAATGTTGTTAGTGCTGACAATATTTCTTGAAAGAGGCAACATTGCCGAAAATTGTAATACATTGTTTAAAAGGAAGAAAAAAGAAACTAAAAGAAAAAAACTTACCCTGCTTAACTTCCAAGCATATATCTTGCCAGGTCTTCTTTCTCTGACAGAAAAGTCTGTTTTATATAAGTTTCAGCGAAACTGCCAGAACCACAAACAGCCAATGAACATTTGCCAAATGTATTAGAATCTGCAATTCTCATGTTAGGAAAATCCCCTTTGCGTATTACTTAATGCCTCTCACTCTTTTTGTCCTTGAAATTAAAATAAAGGTAAAGTGCAATTGGTATTTTATTATTACTCTTCAGAATTTTCGTGCCGTCTCTAAAAGGTATTTAATGCCCACTTGTGTGTCCATAATTTACTTGCAGTTATTCTCCTAAATGACATCAAAACAACGCACTCTTCAAAACTTTGATCAAGGGCTCGCCATGGTAATCAAGGACTCCATCTCAGTTTTTAAAAAACAGACTATACAAACAACGACAAAAAAGTATTACTCATACATTTCATTTATAGGATTTCTAAATTTGCAGTGCAAAATGTTTTAAAGCCACATAAAAGATGCACTCCCTATAACTGGTGTAAAAATAGAAAACTTCAAAAGCATAAATAATAGAATATCTGCAAGTATTACCGGTTTTACTAAACTTCAAAGGTAAAGCTAAACACTCCAGTCATCATTTGTAAAAACAGCGTGTTAAAGGGGTGTCACTGCTGAAAATCGAAATAACAAGCAATGTATTTAACCCTGTTTTTATAGAGACTAACATATTGCTAGTTAATTTCTGGAAAAATAATGATGGATCAATGACTTAACCTTTTGGCAATATTAATCTTAAGTGATACACTATCAGACCAAAGTGATAAATGCAGAATTAGCTAGTAATAATTTGGTATTATAAACGTTTATGTATGTCGTGTGTTTTTCAGAATACGTATCAATTATATAGAGGGTATTTGTTGTGTATACTTTTGAAGAGCAAAACAACAGCGTTGTTCAATGACTCTTAAATGAGTCTCATAAAAGTTGCAAAGCCTAATAAGAGCCTTGTTCAAGTGTATCAGTTTCCCAGGATGTATTTGCTTTTGTTTTCCCAACTCGTTCAGACACTTGCGTCTGAAACATAACAGTGTAGTAAATAATCCAGAGATATTTTTTCAAGGTGTAGGTCATGGAAATAAAAACGGTATCCAATTATTAGAAGTTGTAAACTGTCAGTGTAACTCATACGTGTACGTGTGATGAGAAACCAAATGTTGCAACCAAACATGTTCAGTTTTCACCTGTCGAAGAGGACATTAACTGCCTAAATGGATTAAAACTGGAGACAGATCTAAAATCTTCTGGAAGGGAGTTCCGGGGTGCAGGAGCAGCATATATAAAGAATGTATACCGTAGGACTTCTTAAATATTAGAGTAACAAAAATTAATTGATGTACAGGTCAGTCATAACCGGTAGTGCTAAACCTTTATTCTAAAAGTTTCTGTAGCCATAGATTGCATACATGTAATATGCAATGAATTTTAAGAGTTCATTGTAGATATTCATTTCAGATAGGGTACAGTTTTAAGCTCCGCCTACTTGCACAAAGCAAGGTTTCATAAATAAATTATTTTTTTTTTTTTTTTTGTTAACTAGATTCATCTCAAAGTCATGATGATACAAAAAGGTAACTCACATAAAATAAATGTTGAATATAAAAAGTATAAATGTCAATCAAAATGTGAAATTTGTAAAGAAAAGTGAGCTTTAAGCCTGACCCACCCAAACGTGATAGCCCAACCCATGTGTTATAAAACTCATATAAAATAAAGCAAACTAATGGCATACATTATACATACTTGTTGCATTCATTTCAATTTTTATACTGTCTGCAAATAATTCCACCGTTCTAGTAAATTATTGATCAGTGGCAATGTTGTTGTAATTTTGCTACAAACACCTGTATGAACATAATCGCCGATGGGCTAACATATTGCTAGAATTTACATGCAGACCTTTCACCCTCTAAAGTTTGCTTTTATAAAGAACAATTTTAACTGAACGTGAAACGTGATAATGATGCAGCAGAACAGTTCAATATCATTTGTTTAAATTAATTGGATAATGTATGAAAGTCAATCTGTCCTTGCACGCTATACAATAGTAATACATTCTTGTGTATTTATATTTTTTCGGCACTGTCACACTGTAACTGAAAAATGGTTGGGAAGTACAAAATTGTTTAAGGGTTATAAACATAATAATGTCATCCAGAATGCCGGTTTTTTTATTATGTACCTAACATTGATACATATGCATTTGTCAGACAAAAATCGCCGACAAATCCGTCACTCAGGACTCCAGCAAATCCGGCAATCTGGATCACATTATTATGTCAACTATTCTGTATTCCTTCTCTAGTCTTTCGACATTTCACAGATATCATACTCAATCGTAAAACTGTACTGTGCATATATGATTGGTGTATTTTTTAAAGTTTATCAGAAGATCATATATAATACATTCATTATTTCAAAACTATCTGGTTAGATAGCGGTTTAAAACATGATAATGGTGTGCCATATTGTGATTATACTGTCTTTACAAATACTAATGTACAGTAGTGTGAACATTTATGTGAAACTGTGGTGCAGGTGTCTAGCACGCTCTGAATTATTTGCTTCTCGGTTGATTTCTTCTTCCCAGCGTCAGTTTGAACTTTCCTTTGAAGTTGGTCAAAGTGGTGATTTATTTATTTTCTAAATTGGATAAGAATTTTTATTAAAGTGTCATGGCAGGAGTTTTTCTTTTTATCCCGGGCTGTTGCTTTTTTATAACATCTTGCTTTACCTTCTGATACAAATTCTGCATTATCTCCATATATTCATCGCCGTCTCCGATACCTGCAAATTTATCTGGTATGTAGTCTAGGCCACATTGCCTATGATGCAAGGTTATGCAGTCGTAACAGCCAAGCTATTCATGCTCTGTGTAGAAATATTTTATTGTTTCATTCCATGAACAGAACAGCTTTCTGTGCAAACCTCTCAATCTTTATCAGGAAGTGCATGTTTTGGCATGTTACTTTTGTCAAGAAGTTGATGATGTCTTGTGGCCTTTAACCGTTGGTGATATGTAAAGCAGTTTCTACAAAGATATTCTCGGCAATTTACACAATATCCCTCTGTGGTCAAATTCTTCCGCCGAACCTTTCGACACCGTTCCTTGAAAATCAAAAGCGATAGAAATGACCATTTTCAATCATAGTGCATGATACAAACCAAAATGCCATCTTCAGTCTATCGTCATGTTTAATAATAGCGATTTTGATTGTCCGGGTGTTCGAAAAGGCACGTAAGAAATGTTTTCTTCACTTTAATTTTGCCGTTTAAACTATCTTTCATATTTTATAATCATCACAGGTTGGAAATGAGTTTTCCGTCACAAGTTTTATATGCTTTATTTCATATTTGTAACGCTAAAGTTATAAATGTGAAAAAGCTGTACACAAAAAAATAGAAAGAAAGCCAAATTACAGAGGAATAAACAGATGTGAAAGACTGCTGTCTATTGATTATTTCAAGAAAACATTTATTACGTTACACAATTTCTAAACAATAAGATGAATTTCATGTATGCGCGAAAAGCTTGTCTCATGTCGAGATTTAAATCATGGAATATAGGTATGGGTGGATATGTGAATAAGGATGAGACACTGACTTTACTCCGTATTGACCTATGTGGCAGATGACCAGCGTGTGATCCCCGGCAAGGAAATAGGGGATGTGCCAAACGACAATGCACTAAGCAGAACACCAAGCTGTGAATGAGTTTATCACTCGGGCAAATTAACCAGGCCTCATGATTGGCAAGTTCACCCAAGGAGAAGTCCCAGGGTCGGCCGGGACTTATAAACAAAGAAAAAAACAAATAGAAGTGTTTCGTCGCTCAGTTAGAATATAGCGCACGATTTTTTTCTGTACTTTGTGAGTTTTACCCTAGCAAAAGTAGGTAAACTATAGTGAGATGAAAAATAACTGGCCTTAGCTAATTTAATAATTAAAACTTTTAATATTCAAAGCATATAAATTTATTTCATATTACAATAAATGAATTCTATAAGCTAACATCACATCTGCAGTTTATTAACCCCTTCTTTAGCGCTTTATAAAGAATTTCTTGAGTTTTAGTCAGTATAATTGCGCGTTCATTTGCACTTTATGTCGAAATGTCGAAACAGTAAGTTTCAAAGATTCAAACCCGCATGCTGGTTGACTTGAAGTCGTCACGCAACCCACTCCACTGCGGATTTATCGTCGGTTATTAGCAAAGTATAAAAGAATTATATTGCACCTACAATATCCGTGATCTCGCACTTACGGAAATTTATTTATTCGAAGTAATCGCTGGAAAAAATATGCATGTAAAAAGGTCAGGATCAGGTTAATTTGTTCGAATAATACGTGTACCACTAATGAAAAGTCGCTGGTTCTTCCACTCATTAGTGATTCGGTGTGTGGAGAACGATAAGTAAGCAAAACAACGGGCGAAAACAAATCATATGTGTAGTTTTAAAACAAGAGACTCGCATGTGAAACTAGGGGTGGCGAATTTGATCTCGATCTCCACAAACAAAAGTTATTAGCTGTCTTAAAATTCAGATTTCATATGCTGGTGCTTTACACCGGAGAAAAAGAATACGTATTGTTTTGAAAGGATGCGCAATCTTCTCGAAAACTCAAAGATACATAATAAGCTTGAAAACTTAAAAACACAAAGTAATGTAGACCTGTGTATACTTTAAACTGTATTCAGATGACGCACGGTATGAATGGGGAATACAGACCCCGTTCAGGCGGTACTTTCAGTGATGAGGTGAAAAAATACTTATACTGTGATAAACTCGAATTAAATTTAACGTTATTATTTGACACTAACACATGGTAATCACAAGCATATACTGAAAGATTGTATTAATTTTTCTGCCTTTAGAAATATTTGGAATTCATATTAAGTCGCCACTGGAGTATCTGAATTAATTCTATTAGAGTTGAAGGCATGGCACCGTCTTTTGCTACTATATGTACATGACGGAAGGGTGTAAATCCAATCTAAACGATATAGAAAAGCACTGGTCAAAGATCACATTAACCTATAAATTGTTTCAGGCAGACAAAGATGTGTAGCATTTGAAATAGCCCATCCGGTTACATAAATTGCTTTATTGAAAATATGAGCCTGTTAGTAAATAAACTTATCCATGTTTAAAAAAAGAAAACATACAAAGTAACTCCAAGTACATCACAACGTCAAAACTACGTTTGGGGTAGGGGTGAAATCTCGTGGAATTGTAACAATAGTAAGCCGGTGACCCATCCTTTTTATCATATCAAATGAACGTAAAATGATTTTTATACAGCATATCAAACGTATGCGTTTTTTCATCGAGCTGATTTTTCATAACTCCAATTGTAAGGCAAACTTTTAATCAAATCCCTGGTAGAATTTTCCCGTTTTGACGTCACATAATCGCGACTAGCGTATCGAGCGTCGTAATGTTTCCATCAAATTTTATACCATTATAAAGAATGTCTTAAATGCAAGGCGCATGTTATTTTATATTGTCTATAAATTTAATATTAAAAGCGCGGTGAGGGAAAACTCGAGGAATAACATGAAATAGCGTGCTGTGCAAAAAGTGACGTCAATGGCAATGTTTGAAGCAGAACAGCATAGAAACCGTAAGAGATATCAAAACAAAGAAATCGGATTTCCATCAGAAATAGCTTCAACTATGCACAGTGTAAATTTCATGAGAAAATTCGAACAAAATATTTGAGGCGCATTCCACCTTAATTGTTCTTAATCCTGTACTTGCGAAACAGTCAAACCTAGGATATATATCAGTTCAACAAAATTGTGCTGTAGTAATCAGAGGTCACCTTGACAAATAAACACAAGCTTCACTTTTATTTCAAAGCAAAGGCTGTCAAGTAGCATGATATTAAAGTCCCCATTCATATAAATTCCATCTGCTAAGTTCAATCTGATTTATTATAGCCATTGTCACGGTGTGGAGAAATTATACAATTTAGATATTTTCAGTTAGAAACTGAAATTTTAATGACTCACTATATTTAAATTTACTTCCTTTTCAAATATCCGGTTATAGATAGGCCTATCATATGTCCTCAATGATAAACTACACTCAGACAGGGAAAATAAACTAACACGCAAGTGTTGGTTATTTCCTTTTCTGATCAATATATTTTGATACAAGGGCTCTCTCACTAAAAATCTTTAATTACCAGGGCAGTATTTCGTATTTCCTGACCCAGTACACGTGCAATAAACAGAAAACATCTGCAACACGTGATCAGATCTACACAATTTCCCATAATAAAGTAATAATAATGCATTGGAGCAGAGCTCTGCGAGGCAGCTTGGTGGAGGACCGTTCAGTGAAGTTTGGTTGAAATTAGTTGAGTGGTTAAGAGGTCTTTCAATGATTTTTCTGTTTTTAGCTCTGTCGGCCATTATTTGCAGCAGTGCAGAATTGTTTGAGCAATTTTGGTAGAAGACCATCCAAGAAACAATCCAGTGAAGTTTGGTTGAAATTGGCCCATAGGTTAGGGAGGAAATGTAGTTTTTTTTCTAGTTTTAGCTCTGGTGGCCATTATGTGTACCAGAGCGGAACTGTTTAGCAATTTTGGTAGAGGATCGTCCAAGGAACAATCCTGTGAAGTTTGGTTGAAATTGGCTCAGTGGTTAAGGAGGAGATTTCGTTTAAAGGTTTTTCTATTTTTAGCTCTAGGGACCATTTTGTCCAGTATATCAGTGCCAAAAAAAATATATTGATTAACTTGAGACCTCATGCTGTACAGGCTAGTGTGCTACACTGCTCCATTTTATATCAATACACCAAAGGGACCGACCATATTACTGCTTTGGTCTAGCATTCTACCTAACATCTTCGGTGTCCAAATGTCCTTAAGTAACATATCAATTCACAACTCATCACTTGCCATGCCAAGAGGAACAGAGACAAGAAATTACTAGTGTAAATTGGGTAAATTTTGCATGATGAAAAACTTATTCTCTAATTTTGAATTCTCAAAAGGTGAATTCTATAACAGTAAATCTATGTGAAATGAATCTTTCACATGATTTTTCAATTAGCGAAGTGGGAAATTCGTGAAAATAGCGAATATTAAATAATTGTGAACATTAACTTATTTACAGTAATCACATAACAAAAGATGGCCCTATGTCGCTCACCTGAGATCTACGTATGACAATATATGACCAAGTTTCCACCCTAAACCATATATCATAAACACAAACATTCTGTTTGACCTTTACAAGAAAAACCTTTTGACAAATGTACATGATGATTAGGTTGTAAATGTCACCTGTATCGCATACACAAAGTTTTAAACCGAGTGACCTACTTTTTTACCCCAAATTACTCACAATCGAACTCGACCTAACTTTTATAAGATAATCATACTGACTAAGGTTCATGAAGATCCAATGAAAAATGTAACTTCTACGGCATACACAAGGTTTTTCTATTATTTGACCCAGTGACCTAGTTTTTGACCCTATATAACCAATATTCATACTTAGCCTAGATTTTATCAAGGCAATACTGATTAAGTTTCATGAAGATCCAATGTAAAATGCACCTTCTGTGGCATATATAAGATTTTTATGATTTGACCCCAGATGACCTATATTCGAACTTGATCTAAATTTTATCAAGGTAGTTATACTGATCAAGTTTTAGGAAGATCCAGTAAAACATGCAGTCTCTATTGCATCCACAAGGTTAAGTGTAATAATAATAAAACAATATCGTAAAAGCTCTATTTACCGAAGGTGACATATTTAGACATATGAACACATATAACCTTATTTTCAATAAGGCCGTCAAAATTAAGAAACAAAAGAAAAAGCATCATACTTAAATTAAATCACCTGACAAAGTTAACACTAGAAAGACATATTTACACATAAGACTTTAAAACATTCTGTTAATAAATACATTCATACATGTACATTCACACTGAAAGGACATGAATATAAATTAGACATATAAATATGTGAAAGAAAAATGTAGATTAACGTATCTTTCAAACAATAAATAATGCTTATAATGTTTTAAACGTTTTATGAGTTTTCCAAGTACGTATAATTAAAGGAATGTTATTCCAAATATTTTTGCTTTAATTTGTGAATGATGTTGCCATGTATTCATTACGGTGTGTTACCTGTAAGACAAGATCCTTGTTTGATACTGATCTTAACTGGTATGTTTTATTGTCCGGAAACGTTACAACATCTGCCATATGTGATTGGGCCTTCTAATTCATAATTTTATAAATTGGGACAGCACAGTGGTATATGCATTGGTCTGAAAAACTCAGCCATTTCAATTATTGGAATAGCTCTGCCGATGGTGTTCGCATCGGTTTATTAAGTATTACTTTTAGAACTCGTTTCTGTAGTATATTTATCTTCTTTACATAATCACGTGTTCCTTTGCCCACGACCGTACAAATATTGGCAATATTTACTAGTACAACTACAGCACTGCCTTTCACTAAGTTGCAAAATAAGGTGCGCACTTTTATGAACTTTGAATATTATATACATTTTGATGATACGTAGGGGGCCCCACTTTCATATACATGTACTACCTTTATACAACATTTGCTGTACGCTTTCTTTTGCAACAGAGTATATGTAAATATTAAATTAACTGCTTGAAGTTTTCTAAAAAGCCCCTTTTCCGTCATCTTATTACAGCACCACTATCATCCAGATATATAGGGTCATCCGGTAACTGTTCAAAATCAAGCGTCCATGTTATCACCAAATTTTTCTGTTCTACTTCTTTGTTTTTCACCCTCTGTCCTGTAAAATGTAAACCGTCTTCGAACCAATTAAAGGCAAATCCTCGATGATCTATAAAATAAATAAATTATAAAACCAAACTATTAAAGGGCTACAAGAAAAGTGATTTGTACACATGCACCATCATTTGAAAAATAATAAAATTTAATGTTGTTGTTGTTGTAGGAGTAAAACGCCTGTTCCAACCGTATTTCTGGTCATTTTAACAGGCGCTCAGTTTATTTAACCATCGTTCATGGGGAGAACTAGTACTAGACTTCTATCCTCCGTAGGAAACTGCCGACTTTCTTACATAAAGAGACATGGTCGGTAGAAGAGCTCGAACCATGATACATGAATATGTTTGTGCATTACCTTGGAACGCTGGGTATAACGTGAACTCCTTATGTTTTTTCGTATAGTATAGATATTCCATCTCCCACATCGAATCTGCTTTTCCTACTTTGGCTAGGTCATTATACCACTTTGCTGCTATATGGTTTTCAATCATAGGAACTGTAACATTTGTTCTTATAATTTCATTGTACCAAGTATGGAATTTCAGCCAATGTTGGTTATTTGGTGAAAATCCTGAAGTGCCTAAAGTAGGATATAAGAATACTTTGTGTTTTGGTGAAACATCTAAACAACATTTTCCGTCACTGTGTCTCATATTATTTCCTTGTAGGGAAAATCCGTAAATATCGTGCTTATGACTGTACTTTTCATGTACAAGTTTTAGATATCTGTAGAAATGTGGAGACACCGTTAAATCATCTTCCAAAATCAAAGCAATTTCTGAGGACTCTGAGGGGGGAAGCCAGGTCTGAAATTTAACAAAAATGTCAAAATTGATCATAAATATATTTTTCTTTCGTATGTAAGGAAATCAATGTATATACTTAATTACAATTGCATATCAAGGGGCCAACGCGGATCTATTCTAGGAGTATACATGTATAGAAATAGATGCAGATAATTATGATACTTTCGCGTTGACCCTTCGATATCAAGCCTTAAGGTAGTGGGGGTCTAATGGACACTATTCCAAAACACATTAAATTTAATATTTATATGATCTACATCTGTTAACCGACTAGTGTGCAAAATTTAAAGACATTTCACCGTTTAATTAAAAATTAATTCCATTTTTTGTTACCCTACCCCCACTTGAGAAATACTGACCATATAAGAAAGTACCATAAAAGTTAAAATAGGTGTGTTTGCAAGTATCTATTTACATTTTTAAAAAATTCCAGGTTCAAAAAGTACTGCAAGCAATGCAGAATTACAAAACATGAATTATAATTCTACAAGCTTAACATGTGTAACAAAAAATGTGCAATAATGCCCAAAACTAGGGTATACAATTTGCCTAAGTTTGCCATGAGACATATCACACATGTACATATACACAACTGTAGCAAAAGATTCGGAGTAGGGCCATCACTATTGACTATAACACTTTTATAAGTAGTATATGAATTGAAATATAAGACAAAAATTAGAATGTTTTACCGTCTACTTTTTGAGATATTCAACTTTTAAAAATGAGCACGGTCAATTTTTGTATTTTCAAGTATATGTACAGCTTGATAAAATCAAGGAAAATTAAGATACAGTTTTCAAATCTTGTAAAATGGCTTAATTTTTCATGTTATTCAATTTGATAACTAAAAAAGAAAAAATAACGAAAAAAAGTTTTGGCTGCTTCGGGGATTGAACTCAGGACCTCTTGATCTCAAAGCAGACGCTCTAACCACTGCGCCACAGTACAAAATAGGTACAGCTATAAAATCCAAAGTATTCCAAATGATCCTTAAACAGGAAGTACTCATTACACATCCACTACCTTAAAACTTGTATTGTGTAGTGAGTTATCATTTCACAGTGTGTGTGCGTGCTGTACAAAATAAATAGAAATAAAAATTATAAGAATTATTCTAATAGGAAGTATTATTCACTTCGATAAAGCACTTCAATAACTAATGCCCTTTCATCGTTCATAGTAGGTTTGGAGTTTCTATGTTTAAAGAGCATTTTTAAACATTATGAACATCAACACAATTGCGGTTTACTGTTACTGTGTGTAATATGCAATTTTCTTGTATACGTTCAAATCTATTTCATGTAAATAATTGACAAACCATTCTATATATTGGCATTCAGTGTTGCTTTTCTAACGGCCGCGCACAATGTATCACAATATTACAATACAAATTGAGAAGTAATTAAGCTTTCCACTCTCTGTAAAGGTATCTAAAATGCCGGAATTGGTTCTAAGGTCGCATGACATCAGAACTTAAAACTGTACCACTTAAAACAGTCCGTGAACGATCTCCTTCACAAAGCTCATACGGCCAACGTAATTAACATTGCGGTTTCAGAAACTCGGTTAACCACATATTTTCTAGTATCAACAGTCTAAATCAACATTTTCCAGTTTGAAGAACAACATTACAAAATGATAAAAATTAATGAAATCTAATAATATTTGATTTAATATATTGCTCACCTAGCTACCCTATACATTTGTAAGCATATTGCCGGTGCATAAGAACCGTAATGCTTTTATTTTGTTTTGCCTTTGTGACGAAAATCAAAATTATATAATATTGTTCACAGCATAGTGATTATACACATGTAAACGAGCAGACGAAAGGGTGAGTCAGGCAGAGGGAGGTTAGGGGGGAGGGGGGGGAGACAGACATAGTTAGTAGGAAGTACTAATCTAATTTACCGTGAGCCATTGTCCCGTTATCCCCACGTGTACTGGATGAACAAAAACATGACATTTCCCCTTGCTGAACTTGAAATCCAAAGCTGCTTGTAAAGTCGCGTTGTGGACGAGATGTGACTTGGATCTATCCAGCCAAATTTCAAATACTACTCTGTCTTCTTCATAATAAGCTTGTTCCAGTGACTCTAATAACCGCCATAAAGAAGATGGCCTACTATAGGTAATAATGATCACTCTTAATTCCACTGATTTCCTGTTTGTCTTATATTTATCCCTTAGAACACAACTACCGTCGTCTGCATTGCCCTCCGTCTTGTGGAAAAATGTTGTGTTTGTTAAATCTGAGGGAAGGTACACAAATTCTCCATCAGGATCTACAGATATCATGTCCATCAAAATGATGAACATTGTACATAATACCGATAGAGCTAGGAAAATCGTTTTCCGGTACCTGACTGCAGGCATGTTCTTTGACATATCTGCAATTAAATTGAAATATTTCAGTTTGCATCTAGTGACTATGCAAAGGTACCTGACTGCAGGTATATTCTCGGAAATAAAACATTTCAGTTAGCTTTAACATCTATTGACTATGCTAAGGTACATAACTGCAGGCATATTCATGGAAATATCTACAGTGACATTGAAACATTTCTGTTAGCATGTAGTGACTTTGCTAAGGTACCTGACTGCAGGCATATTCTCGGAAATAAAACAATTCAGTTAGCATCTAATGACTATGCTAGGGTACCTGACTGCAGGAATATTCCCGGAAATAAACTTTCAGTTAGCATCTAGTGACTATGCTAGGGTACCTGACTGCATGCATATTATCGGAAATATCTTCAACGACACTGTAACATTGCCGTTAGCAACTAGTGACTATGCTAAGGTACCTGACTGCAGGCAGTATCTGCAATAACATTAAAACATTCCAGTTAGCATCTACTGGCTATGGTAAGATGCAAATGTACCTGACTGCATCGGAAATATCTGCATTTACATTGAAACATTACAGATAGAATCTAGTGACTGTTCTAAGATAAAAATGTACCTGACTGCAGGCATATTCTCGGAAATATCTGCAGTGACATTGATATATTTCAGTAAGCATCTAGTGACTTTGCTAAGGTACTTAATTAAATGCATATTCTAGGAAATATCTGCAGAGACATTGAAACATTTCAGTTAACATCTCTGTAGGCATATTTTCTTAAATATCTGCTGTGGCATTTAATCATATTAGTTTGTATCTCTGTAGGCATATTCTCTGATATATCTGCAATGGCATTGAAACAGTTCAGTTAGTATCTCTTTACCTAAAGTCCGCCTCATGACAGATATGATTAATAAGAAATATTCAGCAAATTAAAAAAGGCAATAAGTGATTGCTATTTGACAAAGAAAAAGGCACTACGTATGTTAAGAGAACTGCAGGTGAAGATCAGGATTTAGGCACATGATTAAAAAGACTTGTTAATCGGGTCAGATCATTGAAAAATAAACTCTTATACAGAGAGCCTTTTTGTGCCCAATAATCATGAAAAACATTTAAGAGGATTTCTTCATCGGTAATTTATCACTAGAACTATTCCTAAATACTTCATATTGATAGAATGCAAAATACGACCTCTAAAGTATTAGCGGTGTTTATCTATGATTTGGACTGATAGTCTAGTGTTTGGTCCAATGTGGCCCAGTTTCAAACCCGACGAAGAATTTATCAAAACGACTTTCTGGCGAATTGTGTTCAAAATGTAGTGTAGTGTCATTCTTTGACTTGACATGTTGTGCTAGTGTAACACGGTAAATGTTGACAGAAAGACAGACGGACATCTGGTAATCATATGAGCATACATTGAAAATTAGATAAGCTAAACATGAATGTCCTGGATTCGAAACTTACATTTGTTTTTAATATTGATATAAAAGAACCAACGTTTATATTCCTCATGTTATTTGTTTGTAATTGATATGCCACAAAATCCTTTTTAGTATTATCGTGCAAAAATGTATCACTACTTACAATCAATCTTTATTGTGTATTGTGCATTTCAATTTATTATCGTGTTATATGTTTACATGTCTACACACTTGCTGCCCAAAATTATGTATTCATTGATAAACAAGAGCTGTCCCTCACAAGTGACGAATGCCCCCGAAAGAGGTATCTCACAGTCTTTGTTCTCTCCATGTGCTCAATAATTGTGGTATGTAACATCGGCTTGATGTGCTAGACATTTGTGCAAAGTTATTTTTAAATCAATCAATGCATGACAAAGTTATAGTCCAGACACGAATGTGTGCATATATACAGGATTCCATTACCTTCAAACTCCAAGTGTGACCTTATCCTTTGAGGTAGGGACATGGGTCTTGCACGAGACACATTGTCTTGATGTGCTAGATATTTGTGCAAAGTTATTTTTAATTCCTTCAATGCTTGACAAAGTTACAGTCTATACGAATGTGTGCATATACAGTGGATTCCATAACCTTCAAACTCCAAGTGTGACCTTGACATTTGGGGTAGGGACATGGGTCTTGCACGCGACACGTCGTCTTGATGTGCTAGACATTTGTGCAGTTATTTTAAAATCCTTCAATGCACGACAAAGTTACAGTCCGAACACGAATGTGTACATATATAGAGGATTCCATTACCTTCAAGCTCTAAGTGTGACCTTGACCTTTAAGGTAGGGACTTGGGTCTTGCACGCGACACGTCGTCTTGATGTGCTAGACATTTGTGCCAAGTTATTTTAAAATCCTTCAATGAATGACAGAGTTACAGTCCGGACACGAATTTGTAAGCGGGGACGCACAGACGGACGGACGGTCAGACGGACGGACGGACGGACAGACGGACGGTACGATTTTAATATGCCACCCTTTGGGGGCATAAAAAGGCATTTTCACAAGTTTAAATATGATGCATTTTATCCATTGAGAGAAAAACATATGTTACATGCAAAGCTTGACAAAACATTGCAATCAAAACTACACATATCAACTGACACACGGGGTGGGGAATCACATGATCAAAATAGTCTCTAAAGAAAAGTAAACCTATGAGAAAAGTGAAATAATGAAAGTCAATTAGCTGTAAATGTAAAATGTAGCCTATCATATAGTAACATAAAGGTATAAATAAGGCTCGAATTCAATTACTGCTGGATTCTATATAAAATCGCCCAAGTACAGCTACATTTTTATCATGATTTTGAACAGTTCATGCCTTGTAAGAGTACTCTTCTTTTGAAGATATATCCATATACAAACATAGGCATATTGCAAAGTCCTGGTCACATGACTAGAATGTGTGGTGTAAACAACATATGTCAGCTAGTAGGGTTGCAAGAAAAACCTCACTCACTTTTGTAGCAAGCACTCTTATTTAGTCTTAGGAATCTGTAATATTGATTAAATTCTCCTGCGATGGATCCCCTGACATCCCACAAAATAGTATATTGCATAAAACTTTTTTCATAATTATTTCTTTACGATATATTTCATCTTTGTGATCAAATACAAGTATTCTTGTCTTGTTTCAGATCGCTTCAATGCCTGTTACTGAAAATATAAGCCTTCTGATGATGTCCAACATGTGTAAAAAAACGTCTCTTGGACACGCAAATTCGGAATTTTAACCCATTAAATTCATTTCATTATGCATTGTTAGCACGTAAAATAGTCTTAATATCTGAAGCACTTATCAGCTGTGAATAGGATTTGAATACAAATCTATACATGGCAATAAAAAATTGTACCTGAGGATAATAATTTTTCTTATCCCATAACATAAGTGTATATATTTCTCAAAGCATTATCTGCACATTTATGTAAATTTCACTCTAGAACATTAAATATAAGTGCCAACTTTCATGTAATAAACACAGGTTATAAAATAATAGCAAAAAATAAATAATTATCTGAATTTCTTTAGAAGAATCAGGGTACGGACCCTGGAAAAGTCAACATTTCTGTCCATTTTTATGTGGAAAGATTTTAAAATATTATCATAAGATGATACAGGTACATTAAATAAATGTCCGCATACTTGATCTTTTGATTCGATGTCACCTCAAAGTTCAGCCGGACGGCATTGGTTTGCCCTCCGTACAAGGCTTCTCTGGGTTGAATCTCGTCAATGTGCGGATAAAGCAGGTCCAGCACGTGATGGAAGCCAAGATTGTTTCTCAAGTGCTTGTAAAAGTGACATTCTCAAAGTGAATATACGTGGTACCCTTGTCTTGAGAGATTTGTGGTCCCTTGCTCCGTTTCTTGGTAAAGCACTGCCATCGCCTTGAGTGTGAAGAGGTTAACCTTTTCTCTATCTGTGTAACAGCTAGAGCATCCGTGAAACAGACATCCCAAGAAGTCAAACACCATGTTGCGTTCGGGATCAAACCCATCCACAAAGAATGGTCCCACTTTCACTTCTCCACCATCGAGGGCGTGGCGAATAGAACGACCCCATTGGACAGCCAATAACTTGATCCATCGTATGGCTTTGGTCGAATACTTGACCTTCGTAGGATACCCACCATCCGGTATGATCCCTAGGCTGTTGGAAGGCATAGAGTTTCTTCGTCAAGCTTCATTATAGGCTTTAGCCGGCGTGGTCGCCTCGGTTAACAGGTCTATCTAATCACTGTCATAAAACAATTGGCGAAACTACTCGCATCCTTGTCATAGAATATCCACATCCAATTGGCAGTATGATTCCATTTCTTTTTTAAAATCAAAGACATCTTGGCTATGTTCTTGGTACCATGCCAAGAAGACCTTCCATTGTTCAGGTTTCATTCTGCCGGATTTATAGTACTCAATTTGTAACATGAATCCAACGTAATTTAGGAACTCTGCCGTGTTCGCCAAGAAGGGAAACCAGCCTTTTGCCATTTCTGTGAGCCCAACGTCTTAAGAAAGGCGGATAGCGGCATGCTCAAGTAGCTGAGTGAATCAATGAATCGAATTCCATGCATTTTCATCAGTAAGATCTTACTTCCATTCTAATGGTATCCGGTTTCTCTGTGCCCTGGTTCAATACATGTCTTAAAATGAACTACGCATCATAGCCTTGAGTGTTGTGCCCTATGGCGGTTGCAACACGGTGGACGGCGTCCAACCAAGTGCAGAATTAATCTAAGGTCGGATCTTCTCTGAACACGGCTTCACGTTTTCCCGGCATTTGATCACACCAGAGGGCAAGGTTCGCTCACTGGCTTTCGTATGCAGACTCCACAGACTCATTGGGCTTAACAAACATTTGGAATGTGCCCGTATTATACCGGCAATCAAAGTCGTAGAAAATGAACGGCACCATTGGTGGTGGTTTGTTACCTCTCTCTGGCGACAGGTAGGTAGGGATGAAGCAATCGTGGCAAGGCATTACAATCTTTTGACAAAATTTACATTTCTTCGTGTCGGCACACAGATAAGGCTTGGTGTTTTTGCCACTGGCCGTTCCAAGGCGGTGCCCCACTGTGTTCCTTTAATTGTTCGTTTTGTCCTCGTGTGTTTGCTTTGTATGCTAGTGTGTGTTGGTAGTGTATATGTGTGTGTGTACATGATTGTGTGTGTGTGTCGTTTGTGTGTGCGTGTGTGTGTGTGTGTGTGTGTGTGTGTGTGTGTTGGTGGTGTGCACTTCTGGGTGCTGTGGGGTTCGTTTTGGGGAGGCTGCGTTTTTGGTACGTGGCATTCCCTGTTTGATATTATTTTTGTTTTTTTATTACCCACGACATTCTGGGAACAATTGGGGCAACAGTGCATGGCTGGACAGATGGTCTTTTTGGCTTTTCCTTGATGCGTCCTATGGTTTTGATAGCAGGTAGGGCTTTGGAACCATCGTCTACAGGTATCGCAGAAAACCCCTCTTCCGACCTGTTCGCAGATCTGTGATGCATAGCATATGCACATGTTTAAACAACGGTGGTTTCTCTTGTTCCTATAACCTACATAGCAGTTTTTGCATAAATAGCTCACTCAGGCAAAGCCTTTCATGGACACGATGCATTCAAAATGACCGTGATGGTAGTACACGTGATTCACTCGGGTCATACTCGGAGGATAAAACAAAACAAAATTTACTTCTTGCATGCTGTGGCTGGATCTTGATCTTATGGCAGGATACAAACTTTCTTGAATGGTCTTGTATTCATTCACACCACATGAC